>JACXGK010005070.1:0-34817 GCA_016801125.1 Novumbra hubbsi | reverse complement strand
TTTTTTTTTTTAAACGTAAGCATTCAGAAACTTTGCCATGACACTTCAAATTGATCTTGGATGCATCCTGTGTCCAACGATCATACACCTGTGGAAACCTTGATAAATTTGTACGTGAGTTAGAAAGGCACATACTTGTTTTTGTAAGATCCCCTCATTACAATGCATGTCAAGTCTACATCGGAAAAGTCTACATCCTGAAGTCTACATCGTGAAGTCTACATTGTGAAGACTACATCATGAAGCTGGATGAGACAATGCCAAGAGTCTTTAAAGCTGTCATTGAGGCAGAGGATGGCTACACCGAATAATCTAAAATTATTATTTAATAATAATAATAATAATATTCACAATAATTGTGAAAATGAATAAATACCCTTAAATTAGTAGTTTTGTCCAAACTCTTGACTGGTACTGTGTATCTGGGGAAGTTCATAGAAATGTTGTTAGAGCCATGAAAGTTCCCAGTAGTTCAGAAGGCTCCATCATGGTGAAACGAAAGAAGTTTGGAACCACCGAGACACGTCCCAGAGCTGGCCATGCGACCAAACTAAGTAACCCTGCAAAACGGGCCTTGGTCCAGACAAGAAACAATACCCGACAAGAAACAATACCTCAGTTTCTCTGCAGAGTTGTGAGAACCTGCCAGAAGGATTCTGCAGCACTTCGAGCACATCAAGATACATCTTTATGCAGAACAATGACCCAAAGCCACACAACCAAGACAATGCTTCAGTGCCTTCAGGACAAGCGAGTAGCCTCGCAGATGATTAAACTTAAACCCTAGTGACTATATGTAAGGAAACCCGAATATCGCAATTCATTAAGTTCTAGAAGACCTACAAGGAAGGACGGGAGAAACTGCCCACATCCTAGTTTTGTAGTTTGCAGGCATCTGCTCCTTTAAATTCGACAATGCAATGGCTACCAAAGGCACTTCTAAGAGGTACTAAATGAAGGGTCTGAATACCTATGTACATGTGGTTTTTCATATTTGGATTTTCCACAAATTTCCAAGCACGCTTTGTTATTATGGGTTTGGTTTAGATTGACAGCAAACCAGTGTGTAAATTATAAATGAAGTCTATGACACAAAATGTGTAGTAACCGAAAGAGTCTGAATACTTTCCGAAGGCACTGTACATGATCATATATGGATGTGATTATATACGGTATTGTAATGGAACCAGGATTTGTGGACACAGTGAACCAATTTGTTGCTGTTTTTATCCTAAAAGTCTTGAAATGTATTTAAAAAAAAATCTGGAATTGCATTGACGTGACGCGGAAAAAAGAGGTTCAATTTCAGTGATTTATTCTCGGTTTCCAAACCTTTTGGTGCAGCAATAATTCCTGCTGCATCTGTTGTAGTTGAGAGTGCCAGTCTGGCAGACATGGGCTACCCTTCTCTGTGTTTACCTTGTTGGCCTAATGAAAGCACACAGTCGCATCCTGGTCTCACCAATGACGACGCCATCGCGCTTTGTTAAATTCTCCCTCTAATGTGCGTGTGATGAATATTTCTCAGATGGTTCCTTCAGGCCATATCTGATCAAAACAAATGCACCTGCACTTTTCTGCAACTGCAACTCCTCCGAGACCAGTAAAAATTGACTCCCTGGCTTCTTCCACGAGGCAATTATCTGCCATCTGTTCCTTTCTTGGTGGTTCCAGCTCGTTTTGTTTCTGCGATTGTTCCCCTAATATCATACCCCTGAAAGTGTTAGAGAGGGGGTACACAAAATTAGGAGTGGCATCATAGGAATTAATCAGATCTCGAGGCAAAACCGGATCGGCACCTTTGAAAGACGATAGTCCCACAAGAGGGAAGACGCCATTACCATATGTATGACCTCATATCGAGAGAGGCAAAATAGTAAGGCATGATTTAGCAGGCCGATATTTGTTTTTTTTCTTCGTCTGCGGTATCCAACAAGTAATGTCATTTACCTAAACTGAAGCGCAAAGCTTAAGTTGCCCTGTGGCCCCGACGTGGGAACGACCCGACGCGACTAACAATTACGTACGCAACGTTTGGAAGGAGCCCATGTGCGGCACGGCCGTGTTTGACGGTAATGTACGGGATGATAAATCACATGATTGTTTGTTACAGTAACTATTGGTTCCATTACTCTCTGTCACACAAACAGAGGCGAGGGGCGCGTAGATTTAATTGCGCCGTCGTTGGAGGCGGGCGGGGCAGCTGGATCGTGGAGTTTAACGGTCGTATCAATAACACGCGAGGTCTGATACCACCGTGGGCCGACATCATCTCCCACCGCCTCCTGACAGAACGACGATGGTAATAATCCGTCAGACGGGCCGGGCTGGGAGCCCCGGGACCTGGCGTGACACTGACCAACACTGATGTCTGAGAACCCATCTGTGTCTTGGGAGAAGCTCCACCATGTGCGCCTGGATCCTCGAAGGAGTGTCGGACCGAGGGCGCCGGATTGCAGTAGAGGGGAAGACTGAGGAATGGATGACTTTATCTGTATTTTGGAATGGTGGCTGGATGGGGGGGGTCAGGAATGTCCAGTGTTACTGTAAGTCTCTTATGGATAGACCGGTCACGTTTATTCAAGTGCTACAAAGGTCTACCAATTGAACCTGAGCTTATTATATAACATGTATGGATAATATCTGCCTGACACATCCACGGTCAAAGACACTGTTTTGTCCCTAAAAGACATGTTGCCACATCCAACTGGACTATGACTAGAATACCCTCATTGATTGGGCTGTAAATAGAACACCCTCATTGACTGGTCTATTACTAGAAAACCCTTAATGACTGGACTATGACTAAGACACACTCATTGATTGGACTATAAACCGAACACTGTCATTGACTGGTCTATTACTAGGACACCCTCATATACCAGACCATGACTAGGACACCCTCATAGACTGGACTATGACTAGAACACCCTCATAGACTGGACTATGACTAGAACACCCTCATAGACTGGACTATGACTAGAACACCCTCATAGACTGGACTATGACTAGAACACCCTCATAGACTAGACTATGACTAGAACACCCTCATAGACTAGACTATGACTAAAACCCCCTCATAGACTGGACTATGACTAGAACACCCTTATAGACTGGACCACATTGTTTTTGGAATTCCAATAACAGTGTGTCATTTTCTTCAGGATTAGTTGAATTCTTGTGTCCCGTGGGAGAAACCTGACAATCGAACAAGCGGAATACATGACT
Organism: Novumbra hubbsi; assembly: GCA_016801125.1. NCBI lineage: Eukaryota > Metazoa > Chordata > Actinopteri > Esociformes > Umbridae > Novumbra > Novumbra hubbsi. Next base: position 31,589 of record JACXGK010005070.1, on the reverse strand, counting down.
GAATGCGGCTCGTGACGCGTGACCGGATGAGCTACCCCAGCACCAGGCCAACCAGGACCTCATCAACCACGGACCCTAGTCAGCCGACCCAGTCAGTGAGGCCAGTAGTTAACCTCCTCAGTAGACCTCAAGAGTTCTGGCGGGATTCACGCAGGCACCGGATGAACACATAAAACACCCAACACCTAAAACATGCAAGACAGTTACAACCCTAAAATCACATGCGTGGGTAAGTTTAGTGAGCATCTACTTGTTGCTGAAAACTGCAGGTGGACTGATGCTTATTCAATGTAAACACGGGGATCAGATATCCACCCTCCAGTAATACAGTCTGAGACAGTCAGTCTGACCCTGGTAACTGCGCTCACAACGAAAGTCAGTTCGATGACGATCTCTGCCACAGTGGTCCCAGTCACCCAGCCGTTGGTTTGGGTGGCGTCAAATGCAGCCCCAGTAGCCTCGATGAACGCGGAGAAAGGAGATGGACTGAAAGGCAGGGGATGGAGCACATGACGCATTTGATACGAATGACTGTTATTACTGAAAGTCTGAAGGCACAGCTGTAGGCCTTCGCGTTGTAAGGTAATGCTATAAAGGTTATACCAAACTTGTTGTAATGTATGTTTTACTTCAAAAATGTATATTACTCTAAAAGAATATGGTCTATGAAGGCCTAGTGTACCCAACTAGAACCCAAAATATACGTTGCTTTTACTTGAATGTTTTGGAGTAAAAGCAACACATGTTTGCAAAGAAAATTTATGAAATATACCACTAATACAATAATGGGATTAAGTGGTCCCCAGTAGAAATCAATGGACAATGAACTTACAAAACAATATTCACCATTACCAACACCCAATAACAGAAATAAATAATAATAATCACTACCATTTCACTACTTAAAACGTTCTTCAAAATCCTTTAAATAATTTGGGTCGTAAGATAGCCAGTAATGCATAGAAAAACATTTCAAATAAAGTGTTACCGAATTTGGCAGTAGATCCCAGTGGACTGGGTACACAGACCATGGGTAACTTCTCCAGCCCAGGACCTTCTTTTTCACCTGCGGGATCGTCTGAAACCAGCCTCCCGGACAGCTGATGAAACAATGGGTATACCCATTCAAAGAGTCTCTGAGCAAACTGTCAGAAACCACCTCAACCAACCCATCTCACCTGTATCTGTGACCAAGAGCTGCGTAGATAGATTCCCTGTCATGTGGAATATATAGATTAGACATACACAGAATTGACTTATGTCATCATGCCTACCCAGTAATCTTTGAAAGTGTTGCATTTATATTTTTGTTCAGTGTAGCTGTAATGGGCTCATGAATATATCTAACAGTCGTGGCAAGTCATTGAAATGATCCTATTTCCTTATGTTTGTTCCTATTACCTATCTGCCCCTAAGGACACTTTAAGTTATCCGCCGCTGTCTGCCGACATCTAGTGGCTACAACATGTAAACTGAAATCTGCCTCCCTTTACTCTTGTAAATCTAGAGATCTAAGATTGTGCAATGCCTCAAACACAGTGCATCGTCTGGATATTGGTTGTTTGCCTCTTGACAAGATTTAACCTGGCAAATGTTATGGTTGATTGTGGCATCATGTTTCATAAAAAAATATATGTATTATTTTGCATTTGTTTATGAGATCTGTCGACTGGAATGTTGTAGGCATTTCTTTTTATTAAGTTACGGACGGAAATAGAATTTCACGGAAACGTTTAAGTGGGTTTTCTGTCGTGATTTGTGGGTGTGAGAGAAACTGACTGTGTGTAATGATATTTAGATGTGCATTCGAACCGTTCTGAAGAGGAAGGTAGGGGAGGGGAAGTGGGGGAAGTGGGTGTGTCTGCGAGGTGTGGACGGGACAGAGGAAGATAGGGGAGGGGAAGGAGTGGAAGGGGGTGTGTCTGCGAGGTGTGGACGGGACAGAGGAAGATAGGGGAGGGGAAGGAGTGGAAGGGGGTGTGTCTACGAGGTGTGGACGAGACAGAGGAAGATAGGGGAGGGGAAGGAGTGTAAGGGGGTGTGTCTGCGAGGTGTGGACGGGACAGAGGAAGAATGTGACATGATAGGAAAGATCACAGAGAGAACTGGAGGAACATGAGTGCACCTAACCCAGGTAAGCCTGTTTCTCCTCAAAATGTTTGAATGTCTTACAGCATGAATAAGATCAAATTCAAGAAGTACAAAAACTAAATACTGTTAGTTCGCCCAAGTACTGTGGCAGGCACATGAATAAACAATTGATCAGTAACGTTGTACAAAAATGTTGATATTTCACTGTGATTTGTTGTCATTGTAAGTTTACCTTTTTGTTAACGGTCTTATTGCGTTTATGAGGATATTCTTTTTGGGAATGTAGAGGGAATTTTGCACATTAGTCATCATACATATCAAGTAGTGTGCTCAATATAAATGTTATCATTTTATATATCCACTCAGCACCTCAGCTAATGCCGTGCAGGTCCCCAGGTAACTTAGCAACCAGCGCCCCTCATTCAACATTTAGCAGGGTAATGTGATAGGGGACCGGAGCCCCACTCCAACATGGTGACTGGGATTTGTTCCACAGTGACACACAGTTGTATTTTCCCACATTCCGTCACACAAGTAAAAGTCTCCACAGCTGGCAGTTATTGTTTGCCTCGGTTTTATTCATGTGAGGAGGATGAAAAGGGTGATCTTACGTTTGATATTATTCGTTTTTATAAATATATAAAGGCATACTAAACACAGATAACGACAACAACAATAAGAATAGAAAATAGCAATAATAAATAAAATATACAAATAAAAATTGCAAATAGCAATAATAAATAATATATACAAATAAAAATATAAATTCCCTACCCATCTCACCCTCCCAGGCATATTTAGCTTTGTTAGTGGAGTGCTTGTAAAATGACAGAATAACCAAATGGATCTCAGAGGATTATTCCCTCTTTCAAGGTAGTAAAGACAATATACCATCCCAGGGTCAGCCAAGGCAAGGAAACCAGAAAACCAAATGCCTGACTTGCAGGTAACAGAAGACAGGAGTGGGAAAATCTGAAAAGAAAAACATATTTTGTTATTTTCTATGTGTTCATTTGTCTTCCATGTGATGTTTTATTTGGACAAATAGTTGTTTTCTCCAAATGTATGCTCAGAAAGGGTCAATCAAGGTATTTCTTTTACACAGGTTATCTGTCCTAGATAGATATATCACAAGTCTGTCTATTCAGTACCTGAGGAACTGTTTTCATCCATTCACAGTCTGAGGTCATGTGTTTCCAGAGGGACCTTATTTCGCAGCACACTGAGGTAAACTGATATCCCACCCTTTCATCCTAGAAAAAGCACTGTTGTTTTGCTCCTGGTACTTTACAGTTTCTCCCATTAAGGTTTCATACTACATCCACACACCATGTTTTACTTGCCATTGACACTTGGTATAGAAATGTATTAAACATTGTTCAGACGATGAGCATCTGGCATTATCTGCTGTCATTTAAAGGCACTTTGTTTGCAGTGAAAGACAGGTTTCAATGTCAGTGCCTTTTGCAGTCAAGCAACAGCGTCCAGAGGTAATGACAATAGAGGTCTGTGTTCTGGTTGCAACCAACCATGAGAGTTAGCTACTATGATAAGCGCCAGTATGAAACGATGGCGGTCCCAGGGTGATTGACCCAGTGTAGCACTGAGAGTTACATTGGCTTGGTAGAAGAAAGTGTCAGCTGAAAAATAAATTCTTGATGAGAGGGGGTCCCTGAACCCCTCTCATCTTAATTACCAAGAAGCGCCAGCAATGCACAGCTTAGGCTCTTTTTGTTGTTTTCTGATGCGACTGCTTTTACTCCTGTAGAACAAACCTAAGGGTCTGGGGACAGGGGCATGACATGACACAATGGACTATAGACTACAGGAAAATATAGGACAGTTACACCAACTCGGCATTGCTACTGTCAAAGGACCACAGAAATGTGTTTGAAAGAAATCTGTACACTTCATAAGCTTTTATTTTTAGAGTATAAATTAGATTACCAAAGTCATAGTGGGTTATAAAAACATTACACAACTATTGAACTTAAGTCCATGTAACTCTCCCTTTTATTGCATTACATTAATTTCTGAAAACTTTACACAGATTCAACTAATTCCCATTCTTTCCCCAGGGATTAAAACAAACCTCTGAAGATTGAAAGATTGAAGATTTGAGACAACCTCTCCGTCTTATCCTCTGTGATGTTAACAAGGTCTCAGTCTGAGAGAAAAGGGTCCTTCCCTGGCCTCTCAGCCCTGATGTCTCCCGCCAGCTTGTTGCCCACCTACTCCGCACAGAGAGATATAACCTCCCCCAGGGGGTCCATATTCACACCCCTATCCCTTACTGATCCACCCAGCTGGGTGTCACAGGTACTCTGCCACTTAGAACAGGGTGAGAGGGAGCTGCAGAACCTTAGAGACCGACAGACCACTGAGGTGGAGGAGGTGAACAGAGAGCTTGCCAGTGCTATCTTTGAGGCTCATAGACAAGAACGCAGACTGGTGGAAAAGGTAGAGCAGGACCACCGTGAAGCCCAGCGGCACCTCGAGCAGGTCAAGAGGGAGAACGCTGCTGCGGTTAGGGTAGGACAGTCTCTGGTGGACCGGCAGCTCCGTAAACTGGGACAACTCAAAGAACAGATCCACAGATGGGGAGGAAATGGCAATGGACCCAATAAGAACCAGCTTCAGAGGGGAGTGGCAGAGGTTCTGCAGCCTTGGGAAATCTCCCTGTCTTTGAAGAGGGTAACCTTCCTGCCAGGTATCCAGCTGAAGGATTTTAGGTTAGGTGAGGTAGAAGTCCAGGACCAAGACCTGAACTACCCTATTGGGGTCTGTGGTGAGACAGGGAAAAAATGTGCTCTTCACTCTGGGGAGATGAAGTTTGGAGACCGTGGATCATTTGAAGTTCGGAAGGACTCTCCCTCTCCATCAAATAGCGGGAACATGCGTGTAGTCAGGAAGCTCCGTCTGTCCACCACAGATGGGGATGAGCTAAAGTCACCCGTCTCAAAGCCTCCGCTCGGTCCCCGGCATGGTGGAGCATCTAAATCCGTGGATGAGGAACTAGAGTCAATGTGTTTAGACTCACATTGCCAGGAACTCTTTCTGGCCATCCCTCCGATCTCCAAGGAGTTAGAGGATGATGAACTAGAATCTGGACAAAATACAAACAAGAAAAACTCTATCCTCAAAGGTTTTCAAAAGCAAACAACGCTGGTTCTCATCCCAAGCGGTGAACCTTCCTGCTCTCCAGATGGCAGCAGATCTGAACGTCATGGTAAAATGCAGACTTCACCCAATGCTGGCAGAGTAGGAAATCGTTCCAGCTACAGCCCTCTGGATGTCTCCACGAGACGTGCTCGCTCCCGTCAAAGCCAGTCACCTAGCAAAACCTCTCGTGGGACATCTGCTGATGAAGGGAGTCCTCCTTCCCCAGCTGGTAGTGAGGACTCCAGCTACACCCGCAACACCAGCCCCAGAAACAACGGCTCCTTGCAACAGGAACACAGACGTGCTATGTCTGCAGTGGACCTCTCTGGCAAAACAAGTCCCTTGATCAATGGGTGCAAGGGTGATCGTCTAGGATTTAAAAAAGGCAACTGGACTGTTCTATCTTCTGTCCCCTCAACACCGGAGCAAGGTAATGGATCTGAGTCTCTAAGCAAAAGCATTACTAGTTTTGATGAAAGAGAATCAAGGCACCAGGGAAGGGGTCTAGGTTCTAATCGTGTGGGGCGATCTCTATCCATGTCGGCTATTGACAACAAAGGTGACTCAGTAGCCAAGGAGAAACAACATGACTGGGGAAGAAGAGTCAAACCAGAGCCAAACCTGAGAGACGTAGAGGAGGAAGGTGGCTCAAGTGCCTTTGAGTCAGCAAATCTTGTCAAGCAGTTTGGTAAGCTGGGTTCAGGACGCTCTGACTTCAACTTGCCAAGCGGGGTCCATGCCACTGTCAGGGGGCAGCTCTTTGTGGTAGACTGTGGAAATGCCCGAATTCAGGTGACCGATCTCCAGAAGAACGTTGTACAGCAGGTGTCCCCGGTTGGAACCGAGAGATCCGCCCGCGTCTGCAACTACTTTGACGTGGCTGTGAATGACAAGGGCCTTGTCGCGCTGACCTGCGCTGCAGAGCGCGCCATGTTGGTGTTCAACCGCCACGGACGCCTCCTCCAGACGTTTGGCGGCAACGTGCTAGGGTCCACTCACGAAGAGTTAGACGCACCCCGGGGAGTGACCGTCACCCGTCTGGATGAGTTCCTGGTAGCTGATTTGAAGCGGGGAACTCTTATGGCTCTGAGACTGGACCCCAAGACGGGCGCCAAAGTGGAGCGCACGGTCGTCACGGGATTCCACAGGCCATATTTGGTGGCTGCCTGCCTGACCTCAGGGCTGATGGCCGTGTCTGAGCGGGGAAACGAGTCAGGTCGCGTGCCTTGCATCCGAGTGCTGGAACCTGGCTGGAACACCATCCGTGTTCTGGGGGTATGCTCCGGCATGGGACCCGTCCTGACTTGCCCCTGGGGCCTCAGCATTGACAGTGATGGGGATGTCCTGGTGGCGGACTGGGGCAGCCTGAACCGTGTCCTCCTGTACCCTGCTAACGGCCTGGGCTGGCCCATTGTAACCCAGGGTTTAAACAGCCCCAGGGGGCTTGCCCTGCTGCCGGAGGGTCAGCTAGTGGTGTCAGACAGCATGAACCACTGTGTAAAAATCTACCAATACAAGTAAGGCACTGAAGGGGTGAAGAAGCAAGCGTTCACCTGTAAACATACAAAGATTTTAGTCAACAACAACTATTGTAACATGATTCTAGAGGATTCTATTGAGGATTCCATGAGTTCTTCTAAAAAGATCAGAATCATGAAATGGAGAAAGAACACAGACTTGAGTTGTGGAGAAAACTGACTGTAGAATGAGGTTGTGGAGGACAGTAAATATGACATATTTATTATCACACACACAACAATTTCCTCAACAGCATCTTCAATTGTTCTATAAGATCCATATGTTGACATTATGACAAAAAAGTTAAATGATGATTACAAACATGAAATAGCTATATATATCAAAATGTATTTAGCAGAACCCCATTAGTATTATATTACAGTAGAGAAATATCTGTACTTAATAAGAGATATTGCGTTATTAACACTGCCCACATAACACCAAAGTGAATTGGAAGATTTGCATTTGATTAGTGTACTACATATTTTAATTAATAATTTAAGTTTGATATGGCTTGCAGTTCTTGTGAGTAGATTGACTACTCACAAAATAAACAACTATTAGCAAATCATTCATATAATGTGTAACAACTTGGTGTGTTCTGGTTAAATTCCCCTCTAATAACTTATAGCTTTTGAAATGGCCTTGCCAGTAGTTGTGTAGTGAAATCTAGCTTGGTGTAATAGCCTGCAAGTGGAATTGAATAAATCAATAAAAAGACTCCTATCCTAAATATAATCAAATGTACTCTGGGTTATTCACAGTTTATGACAATTGTTTGTCAATTACACAAACATATGGAAGTAAATTATGGTAAAGGGATTCTTAAGGGTTGTTGTTTGAACATCCAGTACATTTTCCATTAAAATAAAAGAGGAACAAAGGGTCCTCCTGTCAACCTTTGCTGTACAACCCTTTGTGTGTCTGACTCAGAAAGCTGATCTCTGTGTTCCAATGAATACACGAGTCGGGGCTGAAACTTGCCAAAGTGTTTTTTCGGAAATCTGCCAATGACAGAGGATTTCATTCTACTGGATGGAACTGGGCCTATAAAGAAAATAGTATATTTTTAGAGGAATTACTTATGTTAAAGCATGTTCATGGCAATGAAATTGTTTGAGATGGATATAAAATAATATTTTAAAATGTGTGTGTGTTTTATATAAATGTCTTTAGTTCACGAGAAGCCAACATTTTGCAACAGCAAAAAGTCCCACCCCCCACCCGTGCCTAAAGTAAACACCACACAGAAATGTCCAAACACCCACTAACACAAAGACAAGTTAGGTAATACACCCCCCCCCACCCCCCACACACAGAACCAGTATAAATACTGGTCAGTACCTGCTTAAGCACCTTTCCCCATCCAGCTGTCCTCGGTACCTGAACCCAAAAGGACGTGCAAGATGAGGCTTCTGTTGGAGACTCTCCTCCTTGGCCTGGCAGTGGCACTCTGCTACTGTGCTCCCACGTGAGTAGCGATCCACTGAACTTCCCCTCAGGAATGCGTTACATTTTTATGCCATTCACATTCAATGTGTCGCCACTGAAAGTAAATCCCCTCTCCAGTCTACTTTTAACTGGTCCAATGTGCTATGAAGACTCTATGCTATGCTAACACCGCAAGATACCAAGCAACTCCATACTGTGCTCCCGCCTTAAAGCGTTTTATAATATTCGTCCGTTGTCAAAGACAGAGGCGGGATCAACAGTAACCCAAACACACAGAGAGCGGTCAAAATCAGATGGGTGCCTCGGTAATCCTGTCACTGATTCACCCAACAAAACGTCCTTTTGAGCTGCCGTGTTTGGAAACAGTCTGCATGAGCTGTCGTAGTTGTTGTTCCCTCCACCGGAAGCCATGGCTATGACATGCGGGACCTGACCGAATATCCTGTGTAATTTCTCATCCGAATGGTGCCAATGGTTTGTAATAAATAATGGCTTTTCTCCTGCCCTCTCTATGCAGCCCCCAAGATGTCATGATGGCAGGTGAGTCCAGAATGCGTCGAGGGTGGTGGTTTGGTGGGTTGGGCGTGGTTTTGATAGGTGCCGATTCCCTTGCTTGCGTATGATGTGTTGCTTTGCTCCTTGGTTTCTTAAAAAAAATTAAACTTTAAGACCACGGCGAAGCTCACCATACCGACGAGGCCCACCAGGAAGCCAAACCCGACCGGTGCAACGGAATCGAGTTCGACGCCATCGCCCCTGACGAGAAAGGAAACACTTTCTTCTTTAAGGGTAATAAAACCATTTCAGGAGTCGTATGTTCTTCCCAATCTCCCTGCTGTGGCCTTTTCATGACATATCCTTGTCATGAGGTGTCCTTCCGGACGGCAAAGTGTTGTGGTTTGACGGTCAACGGGTTGTGGTGTGGACCGAGATTAGTCATCAACTGTTGGTTCGTGCTAGATATCCCACCCAATGTCGCCCCATAAAAATGCACGAGGAGAGTTTTAATTGACATTTCTACGAGTGTTTCGGACACAAGATCAACGCTGTGCTCGTCAAAGGTGACCACCTCTGGAAGGGTTTCGCTGGTCCAGCTCAGCTCTCTAAGGACTCCTTCAGGGAACTGGATGACCACCATCACCTGGGGCATGTGGACGCAGCCTTCCGTATGCACAACAAGGAAAAACCTCAGGACCACGATCACATCTACTTTTTCCTGGTACTGTCACCATCAACGACGGGCCTAATATCTACATAAATATGTACTCGAACTCATCAACATTTAAAAACAGACCACGGCCATTGGTTCTATTTTTACTAGTAATCCATGTATAAACTGTTTTTACTCAGTATCGTCGGTAGTCAATAAATGTCTTCCAATGCAGGACGACAAGGTGTTCAGCTACCACAACCACAGCCTGGAGGAGGGCTACCCCAAGGACATCCAGCTGGACTTCCCAGGGGTGTCGAGCCACCTGGATGCTGCAGTGGAGTGCCCCAGTGGAGAATGCACCTCAGACTCTGTCCTGTTCTTTAAGGGTAGGCCTGATGGTCCCTGCGACACCGCACCGCAGCCAACATGGAAAATACGTTTTATTTCCATCAGCATTACAGGATTTATTCGAAAAGTCACGATTTGTAGACTTAATGCGAGCTCTACGTGTTTTCTTTCTCTCTAAGGAGATGAAGTGTACAACTATGACCTCGCCACACAGACAGTGAAGCAGAAACAGTGGGCCCATCTGCCCAGATGTACGTCCGCCTTCCGTTGGCTCGAGCACTACTACTGTTTCCATGGGTACAACTTCACGCGGTTCCACCCGGTAACCGGGGAGGTGGAGGGCATGTACCCCAAGGACGCCCGGCACTACTTTATGAGGTGCCCTAACTTCGGTAAGAGAACCAAGCAAAGGGTTTTACCCTAGCTTTTCTCTTTCGTGTAAGGGATTTACGCTAGCTTTCACCAGTTTGATGAAATATTAGCCAGATTCTGTTTTGGTTGCTAGCGGTTAACCAATACGCTGCCACTGGGAGACGGGGGAAGATACAGAGCAAGCAGTATGATGCTAATGGTTGGTTGAGACATGTTATTGTGTACTGTAGGTCATGGAGGTGACAGAAAGCCTCCCAAATGCAATGAAGTGACTCTAGACGCAATCACCTCAGACGACTCAGGCAAAACCTACGCCTTCACTGGTAAGGTTTAAGCATTTCGCCCGAAGCGTACCTTAGAGAACCAACATGCATTTTGGCGCCTTGTCCACTTTCTCTCCATGTGCCCCCCTTCCCCAGGTCGTGTTTATATGCGGCTGGACACCCATCGTGACGGTAAGCATGCCTTCTCCATCGCCAGGACGTGGAAGGAGGTGGCCAATGGGGTGGACGCCGTCTTCTCCTACAGCGACAAGATCTACTTCATCAAGGTACAATAAAGGTTACAGGAAAGCTAAGAATTATAAAAAGCTTTACGTATTATAGACTCCTCTTCGTGTGTTTGTCTGTTGACCCACCGTGCCTGTGTTTTGCCAATGCCAACAAACAACCCACACTCGCCTGCCAACATTTTCTATTGCCAGGGCGACCAGGTGTACAATTACAAATCAGCTGCTCCCTCCACACTGATTGAGGGTTACCCTAAAGGCTTGAAGGACGAGCTGGGCATCGAAGGGCCTGTGAACGCAGCGTTTGTCTGTGCAGACCACCATATTGTACACGTCATTCAAGGTAACTAACTGGACAATGAACACTGGTACTCTCCTAACCCATCCAGATCAATGGGGATCATATTACATCCACAGACAGGTGGTGAATTAAAGGAAAAAACGAAATAAATAATGAGGCAAACATAACGAATGCCGATGCTTCCATACAAGTGTACTGAATGATACTGGAGGATTTGATGAGTATGAAAATTATATGATTCGTTTGCTGTGGCCATTGCAGTCACAGCATCTCATCCTAATTGAACACCTATGGGAGATTTGGCACAGATGTTGGTGTTTCATCCCCCTATTAGAGTTTCACAGACACAGTGGAATCTATGCCAAAGCGCCTTGAAGCTGTTCTGGTAGCTTGCGGTGGCCCAACACGTTACTGAGAAACTATGTTGGTTTTTCCTTTAGTTTGTCACCTGTCTGAAAATCCTTTGAACGATGTTCCATTTTGGCATCTTGCATTCAAAAAATAATCTCTATCGCCCCCTACAGGACAGAAGATGCGGGACATTGACCTGTCTGCAACCCCGAGGACAGCGAGGCCAGAGGTCCCCCTGCCAGTGTCCGGCATTGAGGCAGGCGTGTGTGGCCCTGACGGTGTCAAGGTGTTTGTGGGCTCTGAATACTATCACTACGCCACCCCCATGCTTCTGGCTTTCAGCAGGATCCACCCGGAGCCTAGAAAAATCACCCCTGACATGATGGGATGTGTGGAATAGGTGCTAGTGTGTGTGTGACGTCCTGTTGGAAGATATACTGTAATCTAAACTTCAGTGTATAATATTGGACAAGTAAAATCCATTGTCAAAATCATGTGTTGCTTCAAACCCAACAATGCACGAATCATCCAAAAAACAAATGTCATATGTTCAGATAATACTTTATTATCATCACATTTATGCTTCACATGAATTAAAAAGATCAAGTTGTGTAATTAACTTGAATTCATTAAACAAAATGAAGAGTGATAATAAATTGTCTAATTCAGTTAACATTTACAAACGAAAATCTCTTGTGCAGACTCCGTCTTCTTAACACAAGCCCAGTGTCATAAATCCAAGCTGGTGTCATGAATCCAAGTAAAACATGCAGACGTCTCCAAATGGATAGGCGTGTCTATGACATGCTTTTGTTCATATCGCAAGTACGAGACGGGACCCATACACAAAACAAAATGTCTTAAGCGGTAAATTGTCAATTATGTTTGCTTCTTCTTCAACACAATAGGAGAGATTTGTGATTTATAGCTGCAAGCTTGTTTTATTAAATCACAGCATCATTCAAGGCAAAAGGTTCATGCATTTATAAATCCTCTTGTCACACCATGGAAGTCACCCTCAGAGTTCCCTCAGCATCATGTGACCAAGGAATGTAGCAAACAAGTGCGTAGTGGTTATGGGTCGGTGTCAGATCCCTGGTTGACCAGAGTAGTGATTAATATCCGGGTTTTGTTAAGAGAGGATGTGACGAATTCTGAATTCATAATGAGATTGCAACTGCAGTAATTACGGGGTCGTCTGAGAAAGGAAAGTGGACAAGTGTTGCGGGAAAGAGCTTAGGAATTGGACAACTGGGGTTTGGTTTTGGGGTCAACATTTTGCGTACATCTGTCACTAAATGCACTGACGCTGGAATGTGTTCATGATTCAGACCAGCGCTGCTCACGGCATTGTCCCCAGCTAGCTTCCCGTTGAGGCTCCCCTTCCCTGTTGCATTAAGGATTGCATTGTTTTTTCTTGTGGCGGACCCCGCACTGATACCCGTCTAAAAAGCATTGAGGAACACTGGTCTACACCTGCCTAGTAGAGGGATGTGAACTTGATTAAGGACACAGATGTAGGGTGACAATGGGAGAACAACACATTGAAATATGGTGCCATTACTCCCTTAAGCTTGTAAACTTGTTTTGGGGGAAGACTGATAAATGATGACAGTAACTATTTGACGAAGTACGAATATACGATTGTTGGGTATGCTCTGAATCACCAGTTGAGATTCTGAGATACTGTGTGTCTTATGATAGTGCACGTGCATCATAAAATCCAAACTTTCTTGCCTTAAACCTTGACTTGGTTCATGGACACTGGCCCAGTTTCACTTCCTACGCTGAACTTCCTCAAGTCGTATTTGCATGCGTCTTGTCCTTTGTTTAGTGCAATAACTGCGGTCTGCCCATCATGTGGGAAAGCGTTGACCAATGGAGGCAGTCCCCCCAGCAATCCTTAAATAACATGTTTAGTGCTTTACTCACTGTCGATACAAGTACAATACAACGCAATACATAAATACCACGTTTAGTGCTTTACTCATCGTAGGTAGATGCTTTTATTTTTACAGTGGTCTATGGCCAATGGCTCATAAAAACAAACCAGACTGCAAATATTTTATGTTGATCGGCAAATCAGCTGCTCCCTTTATACTAATTGAGAGCTACCTAAACTGGACAGTAAACACTAGGACTTTGAAGCCCATCCTGATCCAAAGTGAGCATATCTAGTAGGTAAATATATGATAACAAGAAAACGTTCTAATGAACAATTACATATACAACCCTAACCAGCAAATACAACAATATGATTAAATGATCATGTAGATACAGTTGTAATGAAACAGAAAAGAGCAGGACGGTTGTTTTGAATCAGGGTGCCACAATCTACAAGAGGCCAATTCCGCTTTACCTGGGGGAGAAGACGGAATAGAATCACACAAGGTGGTCAAGTGTTTTACACAAGTCCCTTTCCTACCTGACCTGGCCACAAGCTGTACTCCCCTCACCAGCGTCCTGGGTCTCATCCCAGCGTCTCCACTCCAGAGAGGATGGGATTCTCCATAGCAGGACCACCCTTGGTCTCTAAAGCCAGTCGTAGTTGTTGCCAGAAAACCCCAGGGTGCTCCGCAGCTCTGGGCCAGCTGAGGTAGGTACGCCTCTTCACCAGCCTCCTCATCCGATGGTAGGGCGAGAGCTGCTGGTCCCGGATCTCCTCCAGGAACACCAGGATCAAGACGTCCTTCTGCTCGTCAAAGAGCCGGAAGCTGGCCACCTGGATCTCCCGGGAGCACCACTCGCTCTCCAGGTAACGGCGGCTGATCAGGCAGATGGTCTTGCGGCTTCCGTAGATACCGTCCACAATGTTGTCTATGATGGGTTTGCCGGGCTGGAAGTCCCGGTGGTGGAGACACAGCCTCCAGCCTTGCCTCCCCTCCAGCTCCGGCAGCAGCTCTCTCAGAACCCAGGGCTCATCGTGGGCATTGTAGGAGACAAAGGCATCGTACTCGCAACCGCCTGGCAGGGGCTTCTTTCTCTGCTTGTTGTCGTAGAGAAAAGCCAGGAAAAGGTAATAGCCATAAATGACCTGCCATTTCAGGAAGTGGTAGGTGAAGGATGCTATCATGGTCAGAAGGACCAGGATGGTGGTGAAAATGTAGTAGTAAAGGCCTAGTGGCACCGAACAGAACTGAAGGTCCAGATCCAACAGTTTGGTGCCCTTTAGCTCAACGGGAAATTTGCAGGTAAACATATTGGCGGCAACAACTTGTGTTTGATTGTTGCATTCCATCCACTGGATAAGCCACGCAATGCCGCACCCACAAGTGAATGCATTGAATTCCATGTCTAGGTAAGTCAAGGAAGGGAGAGAACGTAATTCTGTTTCATTGATCACTGTGATGTAATTCTGGCGCAACTGCAAATAAGTGACTCTGTTCAGTTGTGCGCCTATGAGGAAATCTAAGGACAGAAGGTGGTTTTTAGAAAGGTACAGTCTGTTGAGCCTTGGGATTGGGTGGAACAGCTGTGGTGTGAGGTTTGCAAACTCATTCTTGCTGATATCAAGGAACCATAACCGCGGTGTGTGAACAAATGTGTCTGAGTGCAAGTCCTTAATATTAAGATTCCCTGCCTTGAGTACCAATAAAGAATTCAGTCCTGCAAGAAAGTTGACTGGTAGATGACACATTCTTTTGTGACGCTGACTATGGATATGCAGGTTTTCCAAAGAGGTCAGGTCAGAGAATGGTGGAGTGGTCAGATAACCAGAAGATTTATACCTAATAAAATTGGAAGATATATCTAGAGTCCTTAAGCGTGTGAGTCCCCTGAAAACATCGCAATTAATGTAATCCTGAGAAATCTTATTTGATGACAGAATAAGTTCTGTAAGATTGCTTAATCCTTCAAAGGTTCCATTTTCCATGTTATCAATCTGATTGTCGAATAAATTCAATGTTTTGAGTGATTGTAAGCTTTTAAAGTGTCCTGTTCTGAGACAGCTCAGCTTACAGTATACCAAAACCAAAGTCTCGAGTTTGGGCAAGACGTTCATAAAGGCATCATTCAAATCCAGGATTTTGTTAGATCCCAGTTTTAGGACCCTTAATTCTTTTAAATCCTGGAAAACACATTTTGTAATACTTGCGATTTGATTATGAACAAGAAAGAGGTGTGTGAGTCCTGTATGATTGGCAAAATCAAAGCAGTTTAGTTTATTGATCAAATTAAAGCTGATATCCAGGAACTTCAATCTGGGTAGATTTCTTATGGCATTTGGCACAGAAGAAAGACGGTTGTGGCTTAGTTTCAATTCACTCAGGTGGGCCATTGATCTTAATGAAAACTCAGTCAGATTAAAAATATTATTTTCATTCATATCCACACTGGTAAGCTGTTTACATGACTGCAGAAAATCCTCAGAGAGAATGTGTATGTTGTTGAGAGTGCAACGCACTCGGAGTAATCGAAGTGTGGGTATACGGCAGGCAACATTGATGAGACCTTTGACCTTCTCTTTATCAATGTTATACAATCTCAGATGGACTAATGATGAATTGACAGTCTGCAGAACCATACTCATATTCTCAAAAGACATCTGAATGCCACTCAAGTTGAGGAATTTGACATTCCTCAGAAAAGACCTGTCCACATCCCAGCTTACAAGTCGGCCACAGTAGGAAATGTCTAACAGTTCAAGGTAAGGAAGTACATCTGCCGTGATCTGGAAGATTTCCAAAGGATTCCAAGATAAGTCCAACAGTCTCAGTCCTAATGATATGTTTGACAGCTCCTGTGACTGAAAAGAAGTGAATCTGTTGCTCCCAATGTACAACTCCTGTAAATGTGGTAATTGCACAATAGTCTGAATTTCTTTTACATCACGAAGCTGGTTCTTGGTTAAATTCACTGTCTTCAAACTGACGAGATGCCGAAAAGAGGGGGACCCAATGGTTGTGATGAGGTTGTTGTCCACACGAAGCAGGGAGAGATTGGCCAGGCCCTGAATCAAGTAGTCAGCCAGGGCGATGAGTCTGTTATGAGCCAGATTAAGCTCTTGGAGAGCCTCTAAGTGTCCAAGAGCACCATTGTCAATTTCAGAAATTTGGTTCCATGATATGTTAAGAATTTTGAGTTTTGATAGGCCTTGAAAATCCAACATTCTGATCATGGAAACATTATTGATGGCCAAGTCTAAAATGCTCACGTTCTGTGGAATGTCTGCAGGTATCACTTCAAGGTTCCTCTTGGCACAAAGTACTTTCATGTCAAAAGAATCAGTGAGACTACCACGGATGGTGCAATTCTTAAGGTAGAACCCAGATGCTAGATAAGCCAGAATCCAACTATACAGCAGATACAAAAGAAAAACTCTCTGATGATAAAATGTAGACCCACTTCTTATTTCTGGCATGGAAATATCGAGTGCCATTGTAACAGTCTTGAAGTCCAACTGAGATCTGGATTCAAAATCAAAAACATATAACATTAACAAAATGTTGTGGACTTGAAAATTACTAGTAATCCGAATGATCAGCATTGTTCACAGAAAAGTTTTCTTTAATAATAAAGGGTATCTCGTGCTAATTTGATTATTGGTAGATATGTTAAAACCTTCAATAAATACCCTACATTTTATTAGGAGATAATCGAGCAAAGGATATTTAAAAACAAAAACAGATTTTGTAGTTGAATTTTAAATTAAAGCAATAGCGTAGCATACTGTTCATCATCTACAATAGTAAGTAAAGTAGATTAGATTAACAGTTACACTCACCCACTTCACTTCGCTATTTCCTTCATTATATTTAATACTTTGATCAAAATACAAGTAATATATCATCTGCCAAAAGACCAAAGAAAATAAGTGACATTGAAGATGAGACAACTAGTGTGTGGGATTTACAAATTAGCAACAAATAAATTACAAGAATAATCCATTCCAATTCCTTGCTGTGGATTAAACAAAATAAAATGTGATTGCTGCTCACCCTAACAAATGAACCACAAGATATCCACTAGTGTTGATGAGTATGCCACTCATCAAACAGCATATTCCTTCTGCTATAGTTGAAGAAAAATCTATATAAAACATTTATGCTCCGCCCAGCTTTGTTTGTCATAAGTATGTGCTCATTATGGGCTCACAGCTGCAATTTAGTTTGGCTGTAGGAGAGCGGTGTGGTCTTAAATCACACTTGACTCCAACATGTAATAACAGTAGGTATCCACCAGATGGCAAGGTGTCCATGGGAATTAACACAAAAAATAGGGCTTAGGAAGAGTGCAATTCCAATTTACATGTTAGTCATTAAGCAGATTTTGGTCAATGTTACAAAGACAAAATTGCAGGTCAAAACAGCAACATTTGTGTTACTGTTTTAACACAAACCTCCAGTCCAGGTGTCTCCCACTGTTTTTAGCATGAGAGTCTGAATCTGTTTAGGCTGTCAATTAATAATCTGCAGTGATGGGGAACAGATGGTTCATGTCAAGGTTCCTGGTGTATTCTATGGCCTTCATGATTAGACACGTTCTGAAGACTAGAGCTACATGGGAAAGAGTGTTTCAAAAGCAAGGATGAAGGAAGTACTCCTAGACATAATAACAGTTTCTCATTTGTGAAACAAACCTAACATAAGTGTTCCACATCCCCTGCTTGTATGGCCTTTGTAGTGTAACTGATAATATTTCTAGGTTTACATTGACTTCCCTGTATATACTGCCTTATTTCTCATTTGTAATTCATTGCTTCACAGGTAAGAGAAAGAGCATTGAATAATGTTGATGAAAGGACATTCTCATATGTGTGTGTGTGTGTGTAAACATAATTTATTTGGGAGATTCTTCTGAGTGTGTGTGTGTATGTGTCTCTTTGTGGTTCCTGTGTACATGCATTGATGTAAAACAGATCAATAGCCACAAACTCTTTTTGGACTGGTCCCCAAAGACAATATAAAAGACAACCCCAGTCTTTGGGGTTAGGTTAACTATAAACTTACAGTTGGGAAAAGCATAAGAATTTAAGTTACTTTATGGTTTAGGCATTCCTGTTTATGTTTAGCATTAGCCATTATGGCTAGGATTGGTTTAGGCACAAAGGTAAGATTGTAGAAGTTAAGGTTAGGGTTTGGGAAAATTCATTTCTGGGTTTGGGTTCGGTTTAAGGTCCCCACAAAGATAGAAACACAAATGATGTGTGTGTACACACCCATGACACTGTTAGAATACTCTATTTTTAAAGTTGGGGGAGTTCTCGTCGCTGCTGCGTTGCAGAGCAGAGTGCGTACCCCCACATATGAAATGAACCACGCCTGGTCTCGACTAGTCCAACGACGGCCATATTGAACGTCTTCACAAATCGCCTTACGGTGGATCTCAATTGCAGTTTTCTCATTCATGTACGTTTCAACAGGCTTCAACAAAAAACACAAGGTGACAAGTGTGGACGTAATATAGAATTTTGGGTTCCTGCTTGGATAATCTGAATTCTTTTGAAGACTCCAAGGATATTATCGGTCTCTGAAGCCGCAGTGCTTCAGCAGGGGTGAGTTTGTCTCCTGAGAAGAGCTTCTTTAGGACAGGCTGATTAAATAAAGGGGGGGGGGGGGGGGGGTATGCTCGACGTGTTGTAAAAGTAGGATAAGGCAGGCCTTTACTTTAAAATGTTATTCTCACATTACGGAGAAATTTAAAATCGTGTAGAACCGCTTTGGTGAACGGTCACACACGTTACTTTGGTATTTGCGCAATGAGCTAGGGGAAGCCCAAAATGAGGCAATTTGACATGCGGTCACTATCTGTCTATCGAAGATTTAAAAACTTGACTCAACTAACTCGTAAACGTTTATGTTGGTATGAAGTGCATTACCTCATGTTATCAAACCTTAAACGTAGCTTGTGATTGTTTTACCGTGATATTATCAGCAACAACGTATCAGTCTGACAGTTTGTTTTTACCATGTTTCATTGGCGCGTTTTGAATGTTTTCATCTATTGTTAAAAAAGTGAGGCAGACCAAAAAGTGTTACTTTAGTGAGTAAAACAAAATTGTTAAAGAAAATGAGAATTTACAAATTACAACAGGCTACAGAAAATTCCGTTATTTCCACCCGGCGGAAATAAGTGGTTTTAATAGCCTAGCTGCGGTGTGGCGCGTCGCGTACACAACTACGTATGCCCGTATTATTTGCACGAACTAATCAAATGCTTTACATTCAGACATAAGCGACGAACCCCTTTGTCGGGAATACACAAATTCAGTCCTGGAGGCCACGATCACCTTTTTGTAAGTTTCTACAGTTAAAAAGTTCTGTCATCTGGTGTCGGAAGTCTGAATTAGTCCGCGATTAAGAGAGGGTGACAAGCTGAACTGTTTCGACCCCAGAAGACTTCAGCCTATTGTAACAAAAGAAAATTGACCATCTGTTTGGATCAGAGAGACAATTGATGTGTTGGATAATAATGCACTTGAAATCAACCAAATCGTGGGAACGTTTGTCCTGGAGTCCGTGCGCTGCATCAGAAGTGCCACACAATAAATTGTTACAAACTTATTGCTAACAGTCATACCACAACGTCCGCTTTAGACTCTCAAAATATGTCTCTTTTAGGAAACCGCAGGTCACTTAAAATATTATTTTCGGATCCTGTTTTCTCGCTGTGGAGTTAAGAACCAAACAATTTATTTGCGTAAGGTGGCAGAGGTGACAAATACATGAGGTTGTAAAAGAATGTATGAAAGTACATCATGGTTTAACTAAACATTTGTAGACGCATGTAAGGGCTAATGTGAAATTGGTTTTAGGCACGCTGAAGGCCTGTCATTTGACAGGGGTCTGGGAGATTGTGCTGACGCCTTGGAGGGCTGAAATGGAACTGGTCCCTCAGTCCGATGTTTTATTGTCTCCCAGGCAACTGTACTATATTTGGATCGGGCGTAATCAGCCTTACATCTTCTCACCGGGTGATTCAAGTCATCAGATTACGCTACAACTGCACGGCATTTTATTGCTACCCGGAAGATTGTGTTAGTACTATAATTTCTGTCACCATTTTATTTGTTTATTTCTACTGAGCTTTTTTTCTGGCCTTTGGTGACTCTGACACCATGGTTACAAAGGGAAAATCATATTCCATTGCAATTGTTGGGCAACTACTTTTTTTGTCTGACCTTTAGCTTGTAAACTACCATTTGTCCTGCCACAACGTCCTCGTCCCGCAACCAAACTGATCTTTCACTCTGTCTCACACATCTAGTAAACCAGAGAAGCTTCGCCCCCTTTTCAGCTGTGGGTCTAAGGAGGAGAGGGGACAAACATGCCCAAACCGGTAAGATTCCACCTATTTCACAAGGATGAGGATGCTGATGAATGGTGTAAAGGGGATTGAGAGGATTGACAAATATAAGTGTTTGTGCTCGGTCTTCAGTGTGATGCTGCTTCCTGCTGGGTCAATGGGAACTTTCACTGTGTGTATAATGTCCAACTAATTGTTATTCAGAAATGTTTGTCCCACCTATCAGTATTTTGACCAATCATATAAGGTATTTTCCCGAACTGATCTAAACTGATTGGCCCAAAAACCGACTAGAGTTGTGAAAAGATCAGTATTGCACTACTTATAGTAACACTGCCTGAAGGCAAATAAGCATCAGTGTGTATGGGGGGATGTCTAGCATCAGGGTGGATGTCTAGCATCAGGGTGGATGTCTAGCATCAGGGTGGATGTCTAGCATCAGGCTGGATGTCTAGCATCAGGGTGGATGTCTAGCATCAGGGTGGATGTCTAGCATCAGGGTGGATGTCTAGCATCAGGCTGGATGTCTAGCATCAGGGTGGATGTTTAGGGCAGCAGACACATTTTTGGTAATGTGATACCCTTGCCTGTCCCACTCCAATCCACAAGGGGGCAATAACAGATTTTTGTCTTCTCCTTTGTTTTCAAAGCAAGTAAGAGTTTTCTTTCGTGGCATAACAGGCCCTCAGAGAGACGGACAGGGAGTCGGTTAGGGGGTTTATAGATTTTACACTTTGCAGGAGTTGTATATATATATATATTTTTTAACTTGTTTAGGAGTGCAAGATAATATGTGTTGTTATGGTTAGTCAAGCCACAGCTTTTCAATGGGATTAAGGTCCAGAGACTGAGGTGGTAATCGTCAAATGGGGTCCACTAAACATTTAGTTGTGGATTTCGATGTGTGCTTGGGGGGCTTTGTCTTGTCTTGTCTTAAACTTGCACCTAAGTTTCACCTCCTGGCAGAGGAGGTGAAGAAAAAAAAAAATCCAACACCACATTCTACCGTTCGTATGAAGTTATTTTCTTTTGTGCATCCTTCTTCTGATGCCAAGCCCACTGCACACGTGGGTGGGCAAAAAGCTCTATTTTTATTTAATCTTACCATAGCAACTCATTCCAATGAAAGTGCCCTAGCTGTTTAGCATCTCTAGATTCTTACTTTTCCTGGTGTCTCAAGATGCAACAAAGTTTTGTAACACTCTAAATGGTTACCTTGTAATCCTCAATGCCTCCCGAACCCTCTAACTGTGCGTTGTGCAAGATGCACGTGTGTCCTCTAGCAGGCAGGTTTATCACTGTCTTTCTGCATAGTCACTTAGTAATATTTCCCCTAACATTGGTAAGTGGTATATTTAGGTCTTTAGCGTTTTTCTTTTGTACAACATAATTGATTTGTTTAAGGCTTTTTTATATCCGAGATACCCGTTGTCTGGTCATGCTTCCAGTTCTTCCTCGTCCGGTCCCATCGCTGGAGTGGGGTGGGGGGGGTTTGTGTGTGTGTGTGTGTGTGTGCCAGGTTCTCATTCCACCTCGGGCACCAGTCCTGGGACAGAGCCACACCGTGGCTATTATTTCAGGCTAACTGGAACGAGGGAACTCTGAGGTCCTCAGCTGGGCGAGGAAAGCCAAGTAGGACCATTCGACGCGGTGTCAGATATCCACAGGACGGTCTTTCTGTTCCTCATGTGGAGCAGGCCGGTACGTGGGGATCGGATGAGTCATGCGGTTTGAGATAATAGGTTGCACAACCCCTTCTTGGAAACCATGCTTAGTTATGACATAGTGAGCCGTTTTGGAAACGTTGTTAGGGGAACTTTTCGTCCCGAGGCTGCTGTCTAAAGCACTGGTCCTTGTTAAATATTAAGATGGCGGACCGCTCTGCTTGTTGATCTACCGAGGGCATCCAGGTCGGTGGCGGATGGGGAAGGGCTCTGTCAGAACCTGATTTGTCAGAACTCTTTTAAACACAGAGAATCAGGCCAGACAGTCTTTCTATTTAGACAATATCGGTGTCTCTTGCGATGAGTTCTTTCAGAGTTTCTCTCAGCCACACAGCCCATCCCCCCCCCCCCCCCCCCCCCCCCCCCCCCCCCCCCCCCCCCCACACACACACACACACACACATGCTCCTCCCCCATGTGCTCTGGAGGCGCGGTTTATGACCTAATGGGCCCCAGTTCTGTTGGCCATAGAAGAACCGGAGTGTGTATAGGGCCCCAATAAATGTGAAGAGCTGTCTCAACATCCTGTGGAAGTAGGGGATGTGGGGGGGCGTGGTTAAACGGGCCCACATTGCAGCCCTGTGTGTTAGCTTCTGTCGCACGTCTCGTTAAAGCTCTGCTTGGCCAAACGAGGTCTGTACTGAGGTGGGGAGCGATTCAGGAACATCCACTCCTCACTGCAGTTTGCCAAAGTCTAAAAATAACTCTTGGGGGTGGCACTGAGTAACTGACTGGCTCCTGGTTGTCAGCGTTCCAAGCCCTGCCCATTCCTGGTCGGGTCTAGGGGTACCACCAGGTCCCTCCCCTCCCCAGTAGGGGGGCTAATCAGCCGGACATCTGCTCACAGCCCAGCGGGCCAGATTAGGTGGTCGTCTTCAACTGAAGCAGAGTGATTGTGTGTGTGTGTGTTTGGATGAACGACGCCCGTCTGCTGCTTCCTACTCAGTAAAGCCTTTGTAAACAGCTTATGGACAAACGGCTGCACCTTTAACGAGGGGGTTGTCTGAGAAAAGACTTATCCTCAGAACAATATGGAGAGATACCGCGACGAGCAACCGGACTGGGGCTGAAAATTGTCTCAGCCGACTCTCCTAGAACAATTAGTTTTTCTCTCCCTCGCAGTCAGTTTGTCTGTGGGAGCCATTGGGCCTTCTCCATGGGTCATCCCAGCCTGTGGCACTAGGCCAGTGAGGCCTGCGTTTAGCTTTGCGGTACTGGCTCGGTCACATGGGCTGTATGGAACCGGCCCGACTGGACCCAAGATGCATATATCATTCTGACACGTCCTTTACACAGATCTCCTGATCACAACTGCAATGTTCCCTTCTGGGTTTTTGGTCTAGGCTATGCCTTGAGTATCTCTATCCAGAATGCGTCTCCCCCAAATAAGACTGGAGCATTGTCTAAGCCACCATTAGTGGAATCACATGCTT
Organism: Novumbra hubbsi; assembly: GCA_016801125.1. Taxonomy (NCBI): domain Eukaryota; kingdom Metazoa; phylum Chordata; class Actinopteri; order Esociformes; family Umbridae; genus Novumbra; species Novumbra hubbsi. The sequence continues at coordinate 7,930 of JACXGK010005070.1, read as the reverse complement.
TACTAGAGACTGGCGTTGAGGAATAGCTTACCCACACTTTACTCATCATAAACAACACCAGTAAAGTGCAGTAATGTGTGTAATCAATATGTTCATATAATCCAGTATCTGTTAAATAAGACTAGCTATACTAAGATGTGGTTGGCACTGCTGTGTTAGGGGGAAAGGGAAGTAAAAGCTGGAGAGCACCCAGTTCATGTAGCAAGACAATCCAAAACGCACAAGCATAACGACATCAGTATTAATCAATACGTATTTGAGGTCCCTTACTGAACGGTTTGGTACAACTGAGTGTAGTCTTACGCTGGCCCTTGGTCTTACGCTGGCCCTTGGTCTTACGCTGGCCCTTGGTCTTACGCTGGCCCTTGGTCTTACGCTGGCCCTTGGTCTTACGCTGGCCCTTGGTCTTACGCTGGCCCTTGGTCTTACGCTGGCCCTTAGGGGATGATTGGCTGTGCTGGTGTCCCTGCTCTCCCTCTCCCACAGGAAGATCCAGGGATTACGGGGAGATGTGTCTGCCTACACACCTAGTGGGTACTCTCCTACATACACCAATTCAGCATTTAGCTCAGGCGTATGTGTGCACACACACACACACACATCCTTAGAGACAGGCGGTGCGGTTTGACAAAGGTCAGGACCATTCCAGCTGATTGTTGTCAGCAGGTTGCACACACACCAGGAGTGAGACAATCAAGACCACTTGGTTTTAAATACGTGTATTATTCCACATGTGTTATCACCCTATGAAATTAACAGTCAATTCGTTTTTTTAAAATACCAACAAGATTTTTTTTCTCCATCGAGGTGTTGAGCTCGAGTTGTTTAGCAGAACAAGTTAGCTGATGTTTTGTAGTGTGGTTTTAAATAGAACCAAATCCCATGTTTATAGATGCTGTTGGCCCACAGACGGGTGGGGGCTGGGGGGGGATTACACTCTCAAGGGTTACCTTGTGTCAGTGTTTCGCGGGTATCCTAGGTCACACCACAGGAAGGCAGTGGTTCCTTGTTCTTACGTATGTTAGTCAGGCAGTAAAGCAGGCGTACGGATCTCCGTCCACGACACCGTGCATTTCAGTTGTGCCTTGTTTTGGTTTAATTTGTGGGATTCTTATCCTTTGAGCCAATCCGTTGGGTTGTGACAAGGTATGGTTGGTATACAGAAGACCATCATTATGACTGTACTGTAGTAAGAACAGCTAAAAAAATAAGAATATAAATGACAGTCTATCGTTACTTTAATACATGAAGGTTAGCAAATCCAGAGAAAGTCAAGAACTTTCAGTGCAGTTGCAAAAACCATTTAGCCCAAGGCTGAAACGGGCTCCCATGGGGACCCCCATGGGAAAGAAAGCCCCCGAGTGACAGTATCTACTGAGGATGCGTTTATTAGGGTTAATAGCCTCAGTTAATGGTCGAATTGCTGCATAGAAACCACAATGGCAAAACAGCAATAAGAAGGATTGACATGCTTGGACCAAGACATGACATTCACATTGGATTGGTGAAAATTGGGTCTTTAGTCTCAGTCCAGATTTGAGTCCAACCCCTGTGTTCTTTTCAGAGTTGGTGAACGGATGATTTCCATGCATGTTGTTCTCACCATGAGGCACGGAGGAGGTGGTGTGATGGTGTGGGGGTGCTTTGTTGTTGGCACGGTCTGTGCTTTGGAGGGATGATGCTCCATCAGATGACCTGGGCGCCACATTCACCCGACCTAATCTCAATTGAGATGACTTGGGATCAGTTGTTTGGCATATGTGGGAACCTTTTTAGTACTGTTGGGAAAGTATTCCAGGTGACTACCTCAGGAAGCTGTTTGAGAGAATGCCAAGTGTGCAAAGGGTGGCTACTTTGAAGAATCTAGAATAGAAAATAATTATGAATTTGTTTAACTCTTTTATAGTTCTTAAATCATCCCATGTTCATAGTTAAGTTTGATGCCTTTGCAATTATTTTACGCTGTGGACAATAGAGACGGGTCACAATACTAAGCTTCCTTTGCAAATGTTTTCAGCGTGCGGTTCCATTAGGATGAAGAGGGAGAGTGTACAGTGGTGGCGTCCTGAGGTTTTATGGGTAATTAATGAGAGCGGATAGAAAGGGAAGCGGTTCCCTGGGTGTTGGACTGCGGTATCGTAGCAGCACCGTAACATAACCCCAGCAGGGCAGCTCCAGGTTGCACTGCGGCATCGTCTTTCTCTCTGGGCGATGTGCTGCATCTCTCTGTTTTCTGTTGAATCTCCTTTCGTTGAATATATGACGTGTGTAAGTCACACGTACACGTACACACACACACACACACAAATAATCAACAGTTCTCTGAAGAACAAACTGTGACTTGCGGAAAGACTTTAGTTGCTCCCTTGAGGAGCTGCTGTACTAGAACTAACTGGCTGGATCCAATACAGGTCCCAGGTGGGCTACAGTTAACCCTGTCCCCAGGTGGGCTACAGTTAACCCTGTCCCCAGGTGGGCTACAGTTAACCCTGTCCCCAGGTGGGCTACAGTTAACCCTGTCCCCAGGTGGGCTACAGTTAACCCTGTCCCCAGGTGGGCTACAGTTAACCCTGTCCCCAGGTGGGCTACAGTTAACCCTGTCCCCAGGTGGGCTACAGTTATCCATTTGGTTTTCCCCCGTTAGAGTCCCCATTCAGGTCAGTGATGCCTCAGTGGCATTGATTTTATTTATCTGTATTTCATCATATCCAAATGACACAAAAAACTTAGCAAACACGCCCTGTAGAGTATGTCCTGTTTAAAACGGTTGTTAAAGCTGACATCTTGTGACCGTACAATACCCACTGGGGTGCGATGCTACCTGGCCACAGTACAGCAAAATACAGCCTAACGAGTGACGTCTGGGTTTCAGGTCAATGTGCGGGTCACCACCATGGACGCCGAGCTGGAGTTTGCCATCCAGCCCAACACCACTGGCAAACAGCTCTTTGACCAGGTAAGGACTAAGCCCAACCAGCTCTACTCGCCAAGGCTCCTGATTACCATCCACAGATGTTATGACATGAATGTTACTGTGATCGTATTGGAGGGTTGCAGCATTGCCGTGACTGACAACCGTGACTCCCGCCCCGTTTAGTTTAGGCAGTCCTATCTATCCCCCAACTGCAGTGTTGATGTCCCAGGCTGAAATATTCATATGATCTTGTCAGTTCTAACACGGGCGTCTGTACTGATCCTTTGGTTTAGGGGAAGGCTTTGTCCCACCTGGGACATCCACATTGCCTGACCTTTTTCATTGTCTCAGCGGTAACATGTTTTGGGAGGAGGTTTTAAAGGGAAATGCAGCTTTGAAAACACTAAATTTTCCAACATTCTCTGAGATATTTACTGAGGGATTTGACAGGGATCTTTACAGCTGGAGGCAATTGGAAATGAAACCACTCAGCCTTTTGTGATGAACATATTGAATGAGTTTTCTTAACCTGTAAATAGTCTGTAACTCAGGTTAACGTATTGGAGACTGACCGCTCCGAGTACAGTATGTCAGCACGTGGCTACAGTCCAACTGTCTTAGATGGTGTCTAGCTGTCCGCTTCACTTAACACTGTAAGATTTGTATCCCCAGTAACCGACAGAGACACACACACACTGTGTTCAGGGATTCAGTGGGAGTTCTGGCCGCCCACCTCCTTTCTCCTCACTCAGAATGAATCTAAGTAGATGCCGTGTGTTGTCTGGCAGGCCCGTCAACACCCTCCTCAGTTGGAACTCTGTGCCCTGGATCCATTATGGAGAAGTTATACCACAGGGTCCTTTTTTAAGGCTCGCGATCCTCCAGTCAGACTGAGACAAAACCTCTGTCTCCTCGCCGTCTCATCTGCATTGCAGTGTTGCTCCATGCCACAATCCTTAAGTTTGCACGTTTGAGGAAAGTGTTGGGTAGGAGGCGGCCAGTGACCGATCAGATGTTGCATTCCGTCAGCCTTGGTTGTCATGAGCGCGGGATTCTGTCCGTGGTTTATTTGTCTCCGTCTAACGTCTGTTGACGACAGGTGGTGAAGACCGTGGGGCTCCGAGAGGTCTGGTTCTTTGGCCTCCAGTACGTGGACAGCAAGGGTTACAGCACGTGGCTGAAGCTTAATAAAAAGGTGAGTCCTCTCTAAGCCTTCTTCATTTCCTGTCCCTCTCTCTGGGTTTCCATGGATGTCGCCAGAAACCAGGCAGTCTGAGCTGATTATCGGGCTGCGGTCAGAGGACCTCATATGTGCACTTTGACAAGCTTCCTGTCTCACATCAGCCAAAGACCCTCCGACCAATTTTTCCTGGGTCTCTGAAGCACCATGAAGTTGTGTGTGTCGTGTGTTGTGTGCACCCCTGTGAGTGTGTCGTGTTAGATTTAGCCCAGTAGTCATGTGGAGCCGTACGGGGAATTTATCACAGGGTTTATTTTAAGACATGACTACGGTGGGAAGTATCCAGGTCCTGGAGTCTGAGTTGCAGGGGCCAACTAAGAGGGACCAACCCCATCAATAATTAGATAACACGCATTTCTTTCATATCTTTATGTCGTTTGGACCAACTTACCTGTCTTAAGGTTCTTGTCTTTCGGGGCGGGTTCTCCAGGTCACAGCCCAGGATGTGAAGAAGGAGAACCCTCTGCAGTTCAAGTTCCGGGCCAAGTTCTTTCCTGAGGACGTGTCTGAGGAGCTGATCCAGGAGATCACACAGAGGCTGTTCTTCCTGCAGGTAACCGGTGGTAAACTGAGGACATTACTAGACTAGTCAGAGGGATGAGTCAGTTGAGTCACTCTGATCAGCTCTAATCTAAGAAGAACATGGTGTTCTGAAGGTCCTACACAGGCCGACGTCTTAATCGGTATCTTAATGTCCAATCCACTCCTACATTCGGTAGTCGGTGGGTATCGTGAGCTGGTTTAACATTCTGTTGTGTTTTCTGGTTGCTTCTCTGCAGGTGAAGGAGGCCATTTTGAATGACGAGAACTACTGCCCCCCGGAGACCGCCGTGCTGTTAGCCTCCTACTCGGTCCAGGCCAAGTATGCGGACTACAACAAGGACGTCCACAAGCCCGGCTACCTCACCCATGACAGACTCTTGCCCCAGAGGTGTGTGGAAAAGGGGGATATCAGGGGGGCTAGTTCTCCTTTCGTAATATGTGCCCTGGGATGTGTTTTTTTTTATTTCCCCTGGAATGTTTCATGTTGGCACTTGATGCTGTCTGGTTGGGTTGTTGCAGAGTCCTGGAGCAGCACAAACTCACCAAGGAGCAGTGGGAGGACCGGATACAGACTTGGCACGAGGAGCACAGAGGCATGCTGAGGTCTGTAATTCTGTGTGTCGGTTCTTCTGTTTAAGGTTGGTCTGTCTTGTCTGGGTATTTGCTTGTCTATCCTACAGTACAAACAATGTGAATGTTGTGTTCATGTGGAATTAAAGGTGCTGTGCTTGTAGTATACTGTTATGACACCCTGGTAGTCAATAGCGGTATGAGCAATTATATTTACTTATAGCTCCAAAAAAAAAAAAGAGTTTAGGCACATTTTGGCTGTGTGTGGGGTAAAGAAGAACATTGGCCTCTTGTGAATAATTTCTTTTTTGCATGACATTTAGATGTCAGAATTGTAACCAAGGCGTTCATTTGAATTAGAGAGGACTCGATGATGGAGTACCTGAAGATCGCCCAGGACCTGGAGATGTACGGAGTCAACTACTTTGAGATCAAGAACAAGAAGGGAACCGAACTGTGGCTGGGAGTGGACGCACTGGGACTCAACATCTACGAGCATGAAGACAAGTCAGTCTGAAACTACGTCTGTCCCGTCGTCACAGACTGAGAATTTCTACTTTGTGTAACTTCAGTTATTGATTCAGGTTATTTTAGTAAAGGGAAGCTTTGGGTGGAGCAGGAAGAGTAAAGGGCCCCTTGCCCCTGAGTGAGGATGGGGCAGGACTTGGACACTAGTGGGTCAGCTCTAAGCAGGTTCCTGTGCTGGCACCCATCCTAGGATGTGTTTATTTGTTCTGGTCTATCCATAGTGTGTACAATTTGTTTTCTTATTGCCACCTGCTGGCTGCTTTTATATCTAATTTTTACAGTTTAATATTTTCTTTTTTTCTTTTACATCTGTACCTTAAAAATGTGTTTTGAGAGGTAGGATTATGAATAGCAGTGTACTCTAAAGTTGACGGTAAGATACGTTTCATATACTAAGTATCTACGTCTTTCCCCAGGCTGACACCAAAGATTGGCTTCCCTTGGAGTGAGATCCGAAACATCTCCTTTAACGACAAGAAGTTTGTCATCAAACCCATTGACAAGAAAGCTCCAGTAAGTCTTCCATTTGGCTCGTTACTAACTTTTCTATTAGACCAGAGGCGTCACAACAACCAATGGAGGGTGATGCAGGCCCACGCAGTCATCTCATGTTTCCACGTGAACGCTGGACTCTGTAGGACTTCGTGTTTTACGCGCCACGGTTGCGGATCAACAAGCGCATCCTGGCCTTGTGCATGGGGAACCACGAGCTGTACATGAGGAGGAGGAAGCCCGACACCATCGAGGTCCAGCAGATGAAGGCCCAGGCCCGCGAGGAGAAACACCACAAACAGATGGAGAGGTAGGTGCCCTCACCTGTAGACACAGTCTCTCTTCCGCTAACGCACCACACAGAACAACCACCAGAGGGCAGTATTAGATTAGGCTTTGCCTGAAATAAATTGCTAAACTTTTGGTGTAAACATTTTCGCATCCAGAATGTCATAGCATGTGTGGTGTTTGTACCATTTAAAACATTTTACATACATTCGTTTTATGGTCAATTATACATTATAATAGACAACATGTCAATATTGTTTTTGGGGGGGGGAGTAAATCAAGGATTGTTCACGATAAATAAGGCGAAAGGGTTTATTTCCTAGCGGTTACATTAGACATCCCCTCGTGATTCTGTCCCAGAGCCCAGCTGGAGACTGAGAAGAAGAAACGTGAGCATGCTGAGAAAGAGAAGGAGCGTATTGAGCGAGAGAAGGACGAGCTGATGGACAGACTCAGACAGATCGAGGAGCAGACCATGAGAGCCCAGAAAGGTATACGTCTGACGGGTCTCTGACCTTCGACCCCCTAACCTCCCTTCTCTCCCTGCCTTCATGCGATAGCGACACCTTATTTGCCATATGATAATTAGATGTTTGCCTTGTATTTAAAGTCTGTGTTGTCAAAGGGCCGAGGCAGTTACAAAAGCTGTTTCACTGTCAGCCTAACGGAAAACAACACAGCAAACAAGAGACACTCATCCAAGGCAACCGAGTGGTGGATGCATACATTTCCACCTCATAGCCCCCTCTGGGAATCGAACCCACAACCCTGGATCCGGAGACACTGTGGCCCTCTCCACAGAGGGTTTGATTGTGAACAAGAAGTAGTTTCTGAAATTGTAACGGTGACTTGTTAAATAAAATGTTCTGGCTACAGAGCTGGAGGAGCAGACACGCAGGGCCCTGGAGCTGGAGCAGGAGAGAAAGAGGGCGAGGGAGGAGGCGGAGAGGCTGGAGAAGGAGAGGCAGGCAGCGGAGGAGGCCAAGGCAGAGCTGGCCAGGCAGGCCGCTGACCAGATGAAGAACCAGGAACAACTGGCCGCAGAGCTTGGCGAGTTCACCGCCAAAATCGCCCTGCTGGAGGAGGCCAAGAGGAAAAAGGAAGAGGAGGCCACTGAATGGCAGCAGAAGGTACTTAACCAGCCATCTTGTCCAAACGCTGTATGACCGCCCGCTGTATGACCGCCCGCTGTATGACCGCCCGCTGTATGACCGCCCGCTGTATGACCGCCCGCTGTATGACCGCCCGCTGTATGACCGCCCGCTGTATGACCGCCCGCTGTATGACCGCCCGCTGTATGACCGCCCGCTGTATGACCGCCCGCTGTATGACCGCCCGCTGTATGACCGCCCGCT
>JACXGK010005069.1:16985-35022 GCA_016801125.1 Novumbra hubbsi | reverse complement strand
GAGCACAGTGCTAAATGGGAGAAAGAGCCCTTGCAAGCCCGGTGCTAAATGGGAGACAGCGCCTTGATAGAGCCCAGTGCTAAATGGGAGACAGAGCCCTTGACAGAGCCCAGTGCTAAATGGGAGACAGAGCCCTTGATAGAGCCCAGTGCTAAATGGGAGACAGAGCCCTTGATAGAGCATAGTGCTAAATGGGAGACAGAGCCCTTGATAGAGCCCAGTGCTAAATGGGAGACAGAGCCCTTGACAGAGCCCAGTGCTAAATGGGAGACAGAGCCCTTGACAGAGCCCAGTGCTAAATGGGAGACAGAGCCCTTGACAGAGCCCAGTGCTACAAATCCCAATGACTTCAGAAAAGTCTCCACACAGGACAAAGAGGGGGGGGGGGATACATACAGTCCCCAGATGCTTCTGTGACAAAGTTAGAGAGGTAGGTTCTCTTTTTTTAATTCACAAAATGAAAACCATACACCTGAAGACAAAGTTCAGGTTGGATTCGACAAAGGTCACAAATCTCCTTGGTAATCTGTCTGGATAAGCCTGCGTGACAAACGGGCGCGCTGAGAACTTCAGCCTGCCTCACCTCGGTCAACTCCCAGTGTGTGTGAGAGCGTGTAAGAATGTGTGTTTTTGTGTCATTCCAGTTGGCCAGTTAAGGTCAGGCCCTCCAATAAGTATTTTTTTATCAGACTGAAACTTCAACAGTTGCAAGTATTCAGATATATAAAATATTTTTGTATTAAGTAGTGAAGTTTTATTTATTTAACTATTAAAATATGCAAATGTGGCAAATTTTAAATATCAGCTAAATCTGCATATTATGAGAAACCACCTTTTAACACATTACTTTTAAGCAAAATGCTTTTGTTGTTCTATTGTGATAAGACACCAAATGTTCGGCCTTTTCATGAAATTATATTAAAAAAAAAAAAAAATCATGTGATGGATGCCTATATTTACCCACAAAATCTAAAAATCTACAAAAAAAAAAAGAAAAAAGCTTATGCTAAAGTCTATAAGACCTAAGTACCTGTGTGTGGAATATTGCGAATGTACCTCCTTCAAAAACGGAGAAAATGTATTTGCACATGGAAAACATGTTATTTGAGAAAATGGCACATTAGGATTACCTAATGCAATTAGAATGTACTTTCCAGAACTAAGAATAATGCATATTTCAACACGAAACACCACAACTACAAAGAATATAAACATGGACTGGCCAACGATATGCCCCGGGAAACAAGTTTTGAAATGATTTGCTATAATTCAACATCAAAAATCTGGTTCAATGTCTCTTGCAGTAATTTTACGAAACACTATGTTCCCAGAATATGCCTAATATAAATGTTACATTATTTAATAAATGCTAGGGAGTCTTGGTTGGATGAGTAAGGATTCACAACTGTCCTCTTACATGTATGTCTATATGTATGTATATGCGCAATGTGGATTATTAAGGCAGAGGGTGTGATAAATGGCTCAAATACCACAGATGTGGTAAAAAGTGCATTTTTTTTACACATCGCATCACAGTCCCTAGATACAGCAGTTAGCCGAGAAACACCCAAGATGCCTTGTTTCTACTATATTGTAGTTAAAACAGTACAAATGTATGTGATGCCATAACCGCAGTATAGAGTCCAATATACAAAATCTTTAATCAAATCAGCATTCAGAATTCACACCACACGGTTTACAGTATGTAAAAAATGTCAGGGGGTTTGTGATTGAACAGTCGCTGTTTCTAAAAGAGATTATTATAGTCAAGACAAGATTACCTTTCAGATCAGTGTGCGTGAGCTGCCCACAAGTCACAGAAAAGTAGCAGCAAACGTATTTGAAGAAACTTGCCAAACCGCTGAACCATGCAAACATTAATTATTTAGTGAAAAAGTCCACCGTAGCCTCAGTTCTTTGACATCTCCTAGACCCGCAGTTCATATCGCCAAATGTAAAATTAAAGCGGACACAGATGAGCTTCCAGCCAAGGTGGTAAAACGAGGTTTCAAGAGATTTATCATCTATGGCAGAAGTATTAATGCTAATACTGCCTCATAGTTTACTTTAGATTAAGAACCAGATTTCCATGCTGTTTTAGTGCTCAACAAAGAGAAAAAAATAGAGTGTCTAAACTTCTGTACACGGTGCAAAAGGTACACTTCCACTAAGACAAAACCATCAAGTTTATTCACACCCATTTTATAACAAGTCATTTTGTCGAGCCAGGGCTGCCTTTTAAAATAATTTACATAATGGTGTCCTTGGTGTTTCGGAACACAGAGCTCCACCTGTTTTATTGTCCATCTGTTTGGCTGCCTTTTTGTCTGTCTGCCTGCGTCGGTCTATCTGACTGGCAACCATGGGGCTAGATCTACAGTACAGTAGCTTTTGTGAATTAAAGGAAAATGGGTCCTCAACAGCCAAATTACCCACCTCTCTCTGGAATATGTTTATCTGAGAAGATAAACATAGCTCCATCCTGGGAGATCCATCCATCTAACTGCCACAGCTCCACTCACCGATAGGCCAATGGACAGCCAATAGACCGTGGACCTGGCTGGGATGTGGTGGCAGACAGGGTTTTGTCCTAAATGGGCTGATTTCATTGGATCCGACCAGTTGGATCCAGCGTGTGTCCCAAATGGACCCAATATAGTACACTGCTTTTGACAAAAAGCCATGTTGACCCCATCCACTGTAGATGAGGCAGTTTGTGATGCAACAACAGTCCACTGTCTGTGATATACGCTTGGATCTTAGACACAATCCCCACAGAAATAATTAGCCACAATGTAAAACACAAGCTATAATCTAAAGCATTCTCTTTTGTGGGTGAGGACCGCAAGTAACCTTTGATGAGAAATGCATTATCCATTAGACATTGTTGTAACGAAATATCACCCATAATATGTAATGATACAGGGGTAATGAAAACGGAATCATTAAAAATAAATGCAGGCTGTGGCATTAAAATGGAATGTCTGTAAATTATGTATGGCAAAAGGACAGCATGATGATGCTACATGTCAAATGTGATTTGTATGGGAAAGAGAGCGTCTGTTCGGTTGTGTGCCACGGAGTACCCAGTATATCTGGGAAGCATTACAGGTCACAGGAGCAGGACAACCGAGGCCCAGCCAGACGTCCCCTTTGCTACTTGGAGACCACAAATGCAAAACCTAGGGTCTCCTTCTTGAACACTGACATCTTGTTGTTTTGGAATTCTACATGCGGCCGGCTTGGTGTCAAGGCGGCCAGATCCACACCTGGGAGGTCAGAGCTACGGAGGTCTACGTGGCTCCACCCGGCGCAGCGGTCTGGCGGGAACCCTCCGTGCCTCCAACCCCACGGCGGACGGACACAATAACAAATGCACACCAGCCGCGGGTACATTGATTGGTGCAGTCTGATTGACTGGCTGATTGACCGCCCGTCCGACTGACCAACAGAGTGATGTGTTGACTTACTGACCGTGCTGACGGACAGAATGACCGATTGGCTGTGGTCGAATGCGGCATGACAGGAGCTGGCGTCCGCCCTGGCGCTCCGGAGGAACGTTGGCAGGACCGCGTCGGCTCCCCGGAGAACAATAGGATCCGTAAATACATTCCCATCAGCACCGGAGCGGCTGCACCACGTCAGCCAGGCATGCAGAGGTCTGTCTCAGGTGACGCATAATGGACACATCCTCCGTTCATTATCACAATTATCACCCCATCAGCGCCCAGCGTTTGAATTTACCTCGCCTTGATTTTTGAGAGGTGGTTTATCAGCCCCCCCCCCCCAACGCATCCAGCAAACGTATATATGTGCCTTATGGTGTGTGTGTGTGTGTGTTATTCTGCCAGACAATTACCTTGTCCTATTTTTTGCTGTCCCCCATATTTGGCTCCAAATAAGCAATTATAAGCAGAGCTGCTCACAGAGCAGGTACAGGAAGGGATGAAATGAAAGGTAAGCAGAGGCACGGGGAAGAAAAGGCCCTCCCAGGCACACCTTCAATCACACTTTATTGAAGAGACGGATGACACTGCAAACTGGGAGATTGGAATGGAGAAGAAGATGGAGGGAGGGACGAAACCAAGGAGACACTTGCAGCTTTCCTAAAAGGACGAGGGTCTGTGCTGAGAAATTGGTATTGTGGAGATGAGAAATAAAAGACGATTCATATCAAGGGTTACAGTAAATATGCTCTGAAAAAGGCCAATTCACACTTTACCAGTAGGGTCCCTGGTCCAAATGACACACTACGCGGCACACTACTTTGGACTAGCCGTCTACGGTCCAGATCGACAGTAGTGCACTACATTTGAAATCAAGAGCAATTTGGGACGCAGCTTATATGAGAATTGATCATCCTCTGCCGTTCTTTGGGTGGATTGTAATGCTTTTTGAAATGACCTAATTTAGTTGAAATGTTACCGACTTCAATATTGCACCTCGATATAGTTTTGGATAGGACAGGCTGGAGCTGATAGAAGAAGTCAGACACAATGGCTCTCCACGTCTGAAATGGATCGGTGCCCACTAACAGAACGGTGTTTAGTCGCGTGTGGCTCAGCCTTGCCTGTGTGTGTGTGGTTTGTGAGCATGTGTGCGTGAATCGTCTGTATGTGTGTGTGTGTGTGTGTATATGCATGTATGTCTTTGTGGTTGGTTCAAACTGGCTCCATATGAACCTGGTGCGAATTAAACGGAAGCACTCACTACACGTTTTCATCACAGGATCGGACCGTGTCACACAGCCTCAGCTACCCACTCAGAATGGCTTTGGAAAATTAACCCTGGCAACAGATGAAAGAGTGAGGGAAATCCACACAGAAATGTCTTGTCCTCACACTTCTCTCCTTCAGCCAAGGCCACAGTCTTATGAACCCTCCGTCCGGGGGACCGTAGAGTCGTCCGTAGCTGTCGTCAGCATCACCATAATGTCCAATGACGTGACCTCACCGGAGGCGTATGAGCTGGGGCGGTGCGCGTCTGTCTCCGAGATGGGCCAGCGGGCGAGGGTCTGTGGTGTTTGCCCTTCGCGGCCATGCTCGCGGACTGTCGGCGCAACACGCCACGTTCGTTGGCTAACGCGCATTTTGAAAAGGTTTTCTCCCCCCTCTCTCTTCCAATTCACCCAGCAGTTCTCAGCAAAGACACCGAAGGAACGCAGAAGAACCAGGCAAACCGTCAAGGCAACCTCATCCATTTAATTCCAATGAGACCGTCACTCATTTGACAAGCCAGGGACAATAATCAGCACGCGCGGCGCAGCGGTATGTCAAAGGAACGTTTCGAATCAACCAATAGCAAGCGGCCAAACATGAGAAAACATTATTTCCCAGACAGCAGAAAAGAAGATTGGTGGAGATTGGAAGGCTGTTATGAGGAGTTTGACGAGAGAGAAAAGGGCTGTCCATATGAGGCTTTTACACAGATAATGACACACACGCCGGTCCATGACACCTCAGATCTCGGCGACCTAAGTGCCCCTGACAGACTGCCATCTCGTTAGATGCCGCACAGGCCCTGCCGGGGAAAGGAGGCTGAGAGGGAATGCAGACACACTTCTCTGGCAGAACATAACACCGCCAGAAGCCCCGGGATTGGCTGTCAGCAGGCTGACCCCAGAGGTCCAAGCCCGTACAGTTAAAAACATTGACCGCATACTAGATTGGACGGACAGGAGGAAGCGAGTTTCAAACTTCAAAACAGACATTTGGGTGGAATGAAAAAACTGACACACATTGCCGTGCCGAATGCAAGTCGCCGCGGTGTGTCTGTTACATGTCGTCGGTCAGTATACATAATGTGAGCGAATGCCACAGAGGGCTGTCCGCGGCACAGACTCGGTTCCAGAAAGGTGGGTTGGTTGGAGTCATTATTTATGAATCCACAGCTCTTTAGAAGGAGATGGAAGCTGCCTGTCAGAGAGTAAGACGGACAGGACAGAGCTCTCCATTTATCCCATGGGCCGGCAGGGTGGGGGTAAGGGGGGGGGGTAAGGGGGGTCCCCACTTTCATGTGGACAGGGGCTGTCTGAGTCTCTAGCAATTTCATAGTGACACACACGAACGGAGAAAGAAAAAGAAGTTACAGAGAATGGGAGAAGTAGTATGAAAAATAATTGATGGAGTTTAGTGTGCGAACGAGGATTCAATCCGACAGTTGGAGAACTGAATTTCGCATTGGGATCCACACCGCTTTAAGGGATATGCTGAAATGCATTGCATATAGAGTGACATTGTTGAGTTTTAATTTAATAATATTCACAAGTTGGATATGGCACTTCTAGGCGAGTTCTAAAACCGACAGCAAAACCCAAAACCCAAATCTATTCTACACATGTAAGTTAGTACATATGCAAATCCCCCTAAAGGATGGACATTATTTGAATGGGATGGGGTTGTTAACCCTTGAAAAGGCATAACTCACAGCCAAGCTAGCACTTTGTAAAATGTAACACATAAATCCCCTCACGACCCACTGGAACAAATAGAAGGATGTACACTATGAAATCTCTGGGGACTGACGGCTGAACTGCCTGTTGAGTTGATTTGGCTGACCAAACGAAAGAAAACATGCTGGTCAGTCCACTGTCATTACTGAACTAATATGAAAAAAACAAGATGGCTGCTGTAGCTTGCGCAACCCCCTAAAATGGTTAGTGGCCGGGAATGCCAGGGCCAGATTCCAAATTAGAAATCACTTGTGAAGCAGGCAACCATTACCAAACAACGTCCAACTGTTTTAAACACAGGAGGAGGGGGGTTTGGACAGTTTGAAGGGTTAAGCAGCTCTACCTGTAAGATCTGCCGCTGTGTGTTCTTTCGGGAATTACGAATCATTATTTAGAAAAATCATGACAATTTCAGTCACTTAAAGTCCTGGCATTCGGGAACGGAAGGACAGAAGGAAGGAGAGAGAGAAAATAAACAAGGAAGACCAAAAAGGAGAGGGAAAACAGGGCAGCGACAAACGAGCCTATCATTGCACGTTAGCATGTATGCGCGACCATGCGGGGAGGAAACAGGTGTCGAGGAACCAACCGGAGAGCCCGTCAGGACACGGCGGCCCTCCTGGAGGGTAATCAGACGGCGCCAAAATGGCCAACGTGACAGCCGCATCTGTGAGCGAGAGCCCAGGGCATGCTGCCTCTGTTCAGGACTCTTGTTCCCCGACACAAGTTACTGGCGGTCAGCGGCGCTCGCTCTCCAGATCAACGAATGTCTTCAAAGGGATCCAACAGGCACTGGTCAAAAACATACAAGTGTAAGAGAGAACGCGAGAGTTGAGCTAGCATTTCATCCTGTCTGCTTTGACCCCAGGTCCTCCGGTGGAAAAACAGCGTCTGTCTTGTCAAAGCCTCAAAGACCGCAACAACTGTGTTTTTGGCAAAGCTTTTCCCTCCTAGATAGCTTTTGGCTGGGTTCTGTGCTAATCCGATTTGCCATCCCAGTGTGCCTTCCCAGGTTTTGTTTTCTTGGAGACATGTTCATTACAGCATGAGCTCCTGAGGATGTTTTATGTAAGGGTGCATTATGTAAAGGTGCAACCCCCTGACATCCACACACGCACACGCGCACAGTTATGATGCAATTCTGCCATTAAAAATGGCAAGGTATAGTCAATCTGGCCTGGTGGGTGTCTTTGGTGGGGTTCCATCTTCCAGCGCAAAAGGAATATACAGCACATCCAATGGAGGACTCAAAACATTTAACCTGCCAACAAAATGCATATTTAGGATGAATAATATTTATACATAAATACAGCGCCCACCGGAATTATTGGCGTGTGAACAAAGATGCTTGAGGTTACACGCGTAAAATTCCACAAATGACTATATTTAGAGTGCAAGTCTGCAAAACTCTGATCAGACACCCATGCCAGAAAGCCTCTGCTGTCAGTTAACCACAAATGTAAATACCCGGAAGAGGTTGTTAGAACACCGATGGGAAACTATGACGGGACTGTAGCTTTTGAGCGACTTGCACCAGAGGTGGGTTTGGCGTGAAAAGAGCCATGACCGTGCAGAAATGACCCAATACCCACTGTGATGTATGGTGGTGGATCTTTGAAAAGGTGGGGTAGGAAACCTTGATTGCATACATGGATACATAAAGTACCAGGTGATTGTAGGTTAACATCGGTCTGCCTCTGCCTAAAGGCAAAAGACAGATTGTATTCAGATCTTGCAGGACAACAACCGAAGGCTTGTATCCAAATCAAAACCAAACCAAAAATGGTTCACTGACCTTTCAAGTTTTTGCAATGGCCATCACAGTTCCCCGGAATATATCCCATTAAAAACGTGTGGGGTTCGGCTAAAGAAGAAAGTCTGCAAGACAACTGTTACTGCATTGTCAATTATCATAGAAGACAACTGTTAGATACTAGATTGTACTCATTACTGATGTTGATTATAGGCTTGGCTCAGCACCATTTTGACTACAGATACTTCATTCCCACAGAATGATATGACAACTGCCTAGAAGCATTTTTTCATTTAGCCTTTAAATAGGAAAGGCTAATTGAGATTAAAATATCTAGTTCAAGATCGTATCAGCACTAAGTCATTGTATCACAATTATTTACAGAATTCACAAACACACAACATGAAATGAATTAAAAATGTCTAATAGACAAATTGAAACCAGTTATAATAAATTCCCTGCTTATATCAAAACAGCAACCTAGAAACCCTGACATTAGCCTGGCGATGAGGTTAGACTTTTACTGTACCAACATTATGTATACCAGGGAAATATAAAATGCTTACATCTCCATGGAAACCCCACTGAGGTAGACCTGGGCCTTTAGGACATTAGCCCTGGATTATTTTGGGGCAAACCCCACTGAGATAGACCTGGGCCTTTGGGACATTTTAATTGTGCAGCACAGGAGTAGTTAGACTTAGATGAGCTCAAGTTAATGTATTCCCATACATGCCTTCAGAAATAACAAACCCCTTTAACACACCTGGCCTTCTCATTACTAAATCGGCTAAAAGGTCTGATATACATTCACATTAACATTTTAGTAAATTAACAGGCACTCCTTTCCTGAAAGTACACATTCTAAAATAGATAGGTGGGATAATGATCCAACACAAAAAAATGTACGCAGATTTTACCTTAGCAAAGCAATTGCTAGCAGGTGTGGGTTAAGTGTACTGTTAGTTAGGTTCTGTTATAATACACAGTGAGCGGTACACAGAGTTATACTTTAGTCAGGCTTTTACATTAGGGGAGCTATGTTAAGAAATATGTAAAATCAATGCCTTTTGTTTTTCATCATCAGTTCCTGGGGAAGAGCTGTGGGGCAGGGAAGAAAATGTCTTGTAAAACGACGTAGAGTCGCTTGTGTTGTGATTCCCTCCACATTCTATAAAAGGGCACAGGCTCCCGACTCTGTATAAGAAGTACTGTCTGTCAGTGTCACAGTTAGATTCTTCCTTCTTAATCTCCATTCCAATCAGCATGCTGTATCATCCTACATCTAGGATACATGAGGCTGGGAGGCAGGAACACTGTTGAATAAAACCATTGCTCTCCTCTGGTTCTTTCAAGCTTTCCCCTCCCTCTCACCTGCTTGGCTGGCTTCAGACAGGGGATTCCTGATGAGATGTGAGAAGACCGGAGCACCAGGCTGGAACCGGAGAAGCAGATGTCCCACGAGAATCCCCGTGCCCCCCAGGCTTTGATAACCCCATTGGTGGGAGGTGGGTGTGTACGTGTGTATCTCTACGTAACTGTGTGTTTGTTTTGCGTGCGTGCATGTGAATGAGGGTTTGAGTGTGTGCCAGTGTGTGTGCTGGTACCTGCCTGACATTATGTTGCACAGGTGTGAGTGCTGCTGTGTGTGTGTGTGTGTACATAGAGAACAGTCAGTGTGTCTGGGGAAATCAAGGCAGTGGAGGCTCTCTGCTCCTCCCGATCACTCCTCCCCCCTTTCATCTCGTCTTCCCTCCCCTTCCACTTCCCTCCGGTACCTCTCACCCTGTGTCCTCTCCTCTCGCCTCGCTACTCCCTGTATTCCCCTCTCTTCCTCTCCTCGTCACTCTCCTCCTTTCCTGTCTCCTCCTCGCCTGTTTCCTCCTCTCATCTTCTATCTCCTCTCTTCCGCTCCTCTCCCCGTGTGAGGCTGACTGACGGACACAACCAGCACCTCCACACGGGGGCCTGCCGGGGCCCTTCGTTATCCGTGCTGTGAAGGCACCTCCTCCCCTAACCCAGCGGCCGCGAGGCCACGCTGCAGGCAGGGGCCATCAATCAAGCTGCACGTTCCACACACCATTTCGTTCCCTATAATCTGCACACACCTGACCGGAGCATTGATGCTCCGTGGGCCCTGGTCAGAGGCGGCACACTGCCCAGGGAACAGGGTACCTCTGGGAATGCTACTGATAGCTGGCTGGCTGTATCGCTATCTAGCTTCAGACCTTGCAATCCTTAATCCCCATCCCACAACAGGCTGCACCATGACAGCCAACAGCAAGGGGCACAGCAGAGTGTGTGTTGCCGCGTGGGTCTGGGCAGACCTCAAATAGCCAGCAGCACAATCAGGCCGGCACAGTGCTGAAGTGTTCTGGGGGATCTGTCAATCCAAAGCTTTTGCAATTCTACACAAAAACTGGGGACTGGGATTTATCAACCTCTGAAGAATGACAGTGAGCTGATACAGATGGAGGGTTGACTAGAAGCAGTTTGTACATTTTCTTTTGTGTGTGTGTGTGTGTGTCAAGGTATCACAAATTAGAGTAAATAATATTAGGCTTTCACTTCTAAATGGTTAAGTTCGGGGACATGTTTGGAATAGGTATTAAACTGAAACAAATCAATGGTTAAGATTAGGCATTAAATCCAAGTGGTTATGGATAAAGGCTTTATATACTGAACACATGAGGAAACCCTAACTTTATATGTCATCTTCAGTTCAAGCAAGCACCCGACTCCTCCTAACGGACTCGCTGTAGCGTGAAGAGACAAGAAAATCCCAGCCGACGATGCCACCCCTCAACGCGGGAGGTGCTTGGCCAATGGGCATCACCCCGTGGAGCTACCCGTCACAACGAATCCCGGAAACTAGACTGTGGTAGATAGCTTGGCAGTACAAAAGAGGGCATTAGATCGCTGCGCCACCTGAGCCTCAGTAGGACCTGGAGAAACATTTAACTTAATCCAAAGTGAGCCCTCCGGGGGCGTGTCTGCCGAGCCACGTATAATCACTTCTGATGTGTGAGCGTGCATCCTGTTAGGTGTGTTCGTTTCGGCCTTGGTTTTGGATCCCCGCACTTCTCAGCAGGGCTTCGGCATTCTGAGGTATTACATTCCAGCCACTCTACTCTAATTAATCCTCAGTGACCGGAGCATCTGCACGCGTCAACTTCCCTGACACGGAGGCCAGCTCGCTGCTCAGGATTAACACACTGACACAGAGAGGGCATGACGATGACGCAGGCAGCCTCCGCCACACACACGCACGCGTGAATACAAAATGCTGACCAACCCTTTCTCGCACACGTACACACAAGCTCAGCCTTACAATCACGCACCCGAGCATCTACATCAGCAGGGCCTGCACAGGGCATTGAAGATAGCGGTTCCAGCACTACAGCAGCCCAGACACTGAGTGCCATGGAGCTAATGGTAAAACATCCAGCTGACTACCGGTCCAGAAAGTTGACAAAGTAGCTGAAACAACACTCACTATTGTTAATACGTGTTTTCTAATGCGTAACCACAGACAGACACGAGCCGGGAGATTCAAGACCAAGCTTAAGCTCAATCCCTCCATGCATTTTTAACTGTAGCTCTTGCAGAGGGGTTCCCTGCTAAAAGTCACACAGTCGTAACATACTGACACCATAACTGTGAAATGAAATCTGTCAGCGCACAGAAATTGAGAATGGCACACTAACAAGAGGACAGCCAATGAAATAAACCATGAATAGACGAGGGACTACTCATCACCTTCCCAACTATCTGGATAGCAAGGGACTACTCATCACCTTCCCAACTATCTGGATAGCAAGGGACTACTCATCACCTTCTCAACCGTCTGGACTGCAAGGGACTAATCATCACCTTCCCAACTGTCTGGATAGCAAGGGACTACTCATCACCTTTCCAACTATCTGGATAGCAAGGGACTACTCATCACCTTCCCAACTATCTGGATAGCAAGGGACTACTCATCACCTTCTCAACCGTCTGGATAGCAAGGGACTACTCATCAACTTCCAAACTGTCTGGACAGCGAGGGACTACTCATCACCTTCCCAACTGTTTGTTTTTATCTACCTGCCAAAGCAAAACACATTCAAAACCATTGTTAAGGTTGGGTGTTGGTTGGGACTGGGATAAAGCAGGTAGCACCACACCTCCAGGGTTGTAGTCTATAGGATTATGGAAAATGTCTTGTACATTTATCAACATATCAGCCGATATGACATCATTGAAACATCCAAGGGACACTCTGATCTCACCCTTTACTTGCACTGTACTAATGTGCAGTTTAGTGAACAAAGCCTTTTCCTGTGCTCCATCTGGCCTATTATGGGGGAAACAAACTCCCAATGACCTAGAAATCCCATCAAACATAATGTAAACCACCTAAAGGTCCCCCAGGGTGAAATGCCCCTTGAAGCACCAAAACCAAATTAGTGTACTGTATGTCAATCTTGACACATAGAAAATACATCCAGGGCCTTAGACAAACTTCTTTAATCAGGTCCCCGAATCATCCCAGAAGTGCTTTTTTTAACCTTCCCAAAAGGAAGAGGAAACATCTGAAATAGCTATTAATTGTTGATGAACATGAAGAAAAAGTAAGGTACACGAGATGGTGCTGCAATATTAACATGGTCGCAGGTGAATGTCAGTCACAGGTGTATAAGAGTCACAGGTGAACAGCAGTCACAGGTGTAAGAAGACCGATTGTCTGTTCTATTAAATGATTCTGCCATGCAGGCTGTTCTCTCTTGCTAGCAAGTCAGGCATCTTCAACTAACTGGTACGTCTAACATAGATCTGCAGTGACAATGGACTTAACGTGATGAAAATAACTGGACGACAAAATAAACTGTAAATAAATACATGTTCAAATTTATATATAATGGGTGTTAGGCATATAAGATAATAGGACAGGACTGGTGTTTTATATGAATCATGAACTTACAGTACACACAGTTTCAGTAAATTATATGCAGATGTTAGTTAATAGGCATCAGTGCGATTTATTTAAGTTTATTAAGATGCACATTGGATATTAAACGTGCAGTTTCTAATGTTCCTGGGTAACGCACACAACATTAAACACATGACAGTGCTAGACCAATATAGGCAAGACAACATTCTTACTGATTATAATAAATGTAATTAAAATACTGTAGATACAAATATTCAGCCCATATCACAGGAGTAATCTAGACGGGGAAATGACTAGAGCCCGATAACTGGTGCAATGTATTTTAGTGTCACAAACCCAAAACAGGATCATCAGGCATATCTCTTCCTATTTTCATTACAACCGTGTCAATATGACCTAACCACGATAACTACACATCCAAATGTACAACTGACTGACTCAGTACAACTGACTGATAGTTCCAGGTACTGGAATTACCTTCCGACCTATAAACTCCTCAAGGGTGTTTGATACGCAGCAAATAGGTGTGGAATGACAGCCTGCAACTTTTTTCAATGGTTTTCCATTAAGGTTCTTCATGCCTAGTGGCTCCTCATTATCACAGAATAACAGTCCTTTGTCACACCAACAAAACAGCAATACTTTGATTTCATTAACATATCCTCTGTAAGAAAATGTGATGGTTCACTGTAATGTCTTTTAATTTCCCACTATGTCCGTGCAAAATGGGAAATATTGCTTCAAATGCTTTTGCAATATGATAATGTACAGTTTACTCATTCCTTTCCATTTTAGCTGCTCCAGAAATGTTTAAAAATGGGTCCAAATATATTTTGTATATAATAAATGTTTCTCCTTTGATAACAGTAGCCACAAACAGTGGGGTGTTGTAGGGGTCACCATCGACCTTCCCAAACACGCTCCCCGACCCTGGACCTTGGAGGACAGGTGGTCCCCAATACCCACAATGCAAAGCGGGGCAGTTCAGCGTAGACACATTCCCAAACTAGATGACGGTGGAGAATGGACTACGACTTTTACGCCCGTAAAAGAAACTGTGTACTCTTTTGCTGTGCACTGCCGTAAGCGGCACAACCGCTAGCGTGTCCTGGGTGCTGGCTGTGTTGCTGTCCTCTCATCATCATCCATCATCATGATAATAATAATAATAATAATGATTTTGCATGGCCTTGTCTCCTGTGAACAGTATGCACCGCTCAATGAAGTGTGAACGAGGTCAGACAGCCAGACAGCTGGGCCCAAGCCCCCCCGCTGTACTAAACAAAAAAACGCTAGCCTGTAAGCAAGGCAACATAATGTGTGTGGATACATATAATAGATGATTCAGACAGCACTGATGAGATTCTCATGGATGTGGAGATTTCCTGGTGGAACCTTTCATGAGGAGTGTCAGCGACGACAATAAATCGCGACACACAACCCAGCTCATCCAATCAAAAGACCTTCTATAATTGAGGATAATTGACATTATATCATGCCTAAACCCCTGATGCTGTGTATATACACTTTTCGTTCACGTTTGTTCGGCTGAAATAGTATTGTTTTCTGTCATGTCCTATTTGTTTACACTTTATAACACCGTCCTAAAATGCACAATTGTAGTCACATAAGCAACGGAGTTGTTCCATCTTCAAATCACCCTTCATTATAAATTACCTCAGAACATTTCCATCTGTCACTAACACGTGCAGTGTTCTCCACCAGTTTTACATGTAGTCCACTGCCGTGTTTTAAGACACCACAACGCTTCTCGAAAACAAAAGAAAAATCTATAAAAAAGCCCCTCCGTTTTTTACCAAACCAATTACAGGGCCTAAACCTAAGCGAAACAAAAGAAAGCCAATAGATAAAATGTGCCCAAGCCAACAACACCCCCCCGGGTTGAAGCAAAAAAAACCTGCCCACCCCAAAAACAAGCCCACATTTACTTAATTCATGCACAAATGGGGACCACGCACCCCCTTTCAAGTGGATGTAGAAATTAAGCTTTTGGCAATCAACCAACGCTACTGAGAAGTCTTCATGAAAACTGCCTTGTAAAATCTATAAATAGCAAACAAAAGAGCCCATGGGACAATTTAAAGCAGGCGGCTATTGACACATGGGTTGCTAAATGGCATAGTTCAGAGGCAGCTCCGATGGTTCCAGGGCCTCCTCAATCGTTGCCTAGATGCATTGCGTAGTGCTGAGGCCCCAAGGCGTATTGTCGGTGGAATAGTGGGCTCGCTGCTATGCAGAGATGCTCCGGAAATGTCAGGGAAGGTTTATATCTGAAGACTCCTTTCAACACAACCCACTCACTGAACCCCTTGCTAGGAAAATATCATGTTAATTCGATGCGCCGAAGATTTGGAAACCTTACTCCTTGTTGAGCTTCTCTGATCAGAATATGTCCTGTACTGAGCCTGCTGAAGGGAAAGACACACCAGGCAAAAATAAATCTCCTTTCAGTTATAGGTTAAACAAACATTTTAGTTTAGGTGTCGCATCCATTCATCGGAAGGTTCTCCGATGGGGTAAGCTCAAGACCCGTTGGAAATCCTTTGTTCTCAGGGTGTCTGAACTACACAGAACAACAGGGTCCTTTTGGATTCACATCCGGTCCTAAGGTGGCTGCGACACCAGCTCACCGTGGCTAACCGTTTGGCTAGCACGTACAGTACAGTGATCCACCAACGACCCAGGTGCCTTGGAGGCATATGGCCCCCAACGGGTGAATGTGATGCTGATCTTCGACCCGGGACATCCCTCCAACAAACAGCGTGCATACGTTTAATCAATAGGCGCCGTTAGTCTCCCCAACTCAATCAGTTATTTATGGCTCACTGATGACTTCTGCCATGTTCAAAGCTAGCAGAAGGAACCCGGCCATTTACAGGTTCATCATCTCTACTCACCCAATTACCATCAGCTGCCAAGCAGGTAATGACTGTGCGTGCGTTTTCTGTGTGTGTGTGGAAGAGTGCACGTACACGCTCACTGATTTATTATATACAATTACCCTTTTAAAGCAAAAGTTCGTCCCTTTACCTTTTGCTCCTGGTGTGAACCATCCTAGCTCCCATTCCACCATTAAAACTGTGTTCTGGAGGCGAAGCAGTGCTGTTCCAGAAGCAATAAAACTAAACTTTTATACGACTATATAGGAGAAAGAATTAGCTCTGAAGATGGAGAGGCAATGTGCTTAGGACAAATTATGGGCATCAGCAACACAGAAATATTCTCAGGCACGCGTCACAGTGCAGCCGTGCTGACCCTGAACAGAGAACATTTGTATAGCTTATATAACCTCCGAACTTCATCCCAGACCATATGGAATCCGTCACCAACCAATCTGAAATGATGCACCCAAGTCAGACAAAATGTTAAAAAAGCCAAGATGATTTCAACGACACACGATTGCCTCTCCTCAGGCTAGCGGTTTTGTAGGTCTTTACCTCCCAACGCTCGCAGTCGGTGGAAGGTTGCTGAGCTGGAGCTGTGGTCTGTCAGGCGCTGGCAGGGTACTTCTCAATCCCAGGCTACATATGCCCCTAATCCCTTGTATAGTGCACTACATTTGACCAGAGCCCAATAGAACATGGAGGGAACAGGGTGCAGTTTAGGACAATTCATATGTTGTGTGGTTTTACCGTGTTACGGCACAGAATATGAGACCTACGTTAAGAAGATGAGAGGAGGAAATGTCAGAGTGTGTGGGAGGAGCAGACAAACTGGGGTCTTGGCTTACAAGGTGGGCTGGATTACCGGGCTGGAGAGGATCCAAAACGTTTAAGGCGGGAAAGAAGAGAGCAGCACAATTCCCATGGCAACGGATATGCAAAGTTCAACACTGCCGTGATGCAACTCTATAGCTATCCCGTATCACAAAGCAAACAGCGAGTTAGGAGTGATAGGCCACTCGGAAGAAAGAAACCAAAGGGGGTGTGTGGGTTCTTCAGTTCTCAGTCGCAATTTAGATGCCACTCAACCAAGTAGATTCTTTGTCAATTTACACTTGTGTGGGACGGCGATTCCCATTTACAATCAAGCGGATAGGAAAAGAGAAGTCTCGCCTCTGAAAACGGTGAGTGATTATTCAAAACGATATTTCGTTTTCTGCCACTCTCCCTCAGTGGCTTACTGTCTTGGATCTCTTTCAATGTTAAATTGAATAAGTTCTTGCGTCATTGAACACAAGCATTAGGAAAAAACAACTGGTCCATGGTGCAATTATTATTTGCTCAGTGTAAATTACTACGTTGACTTGAACTTTCAATTCCGGGGGCCCATTTATCAAGCATGCGTACTAAACACTAATCTTGGGGTAAACCGAGCGTGCGACAATTTCAACGGAAAATGTTCCATTCATCAGTATCAGAACGTTTACCGGAGTAAGTTGGTAAACGTACGCCCCGCCATGACAACGTTTGCCCCGCCATGACAACGCATGCTCCGCCATGACAACTTATGCCCCGCCATGACAACG
Organism: Novumbra hubbsi; assembly: GCA_016801125.1. NCBI lineage: Eukaryota > Metazoa > Chordata > Actinopteri > Esociformes > Umbridae > Novumbra > Novumbra hubbsi. The sequence goes on along the minus strand of JACXGK010005069.1, from coordinate 17,393 downwards.
TATACAAACGGAGCCATGGGCTGGATGAGGAGAACTGCTTATTCCATCCATGTGCGGTGTCTCAGCACGGATCGGTTGGCCGTTTAGGAAAACCAACGTGCGTCAAAGAGGCACAGAAAAATAAAATGGCATTGCCATGTACATCCCAGCCCCATGCCACCTCGGGTTGGAGTACCGGAATCATTTCTATGCAATATTGATTAGGAATGAAACCAAACTACAGACACATCACATCGTATTCAAACATTTCTGAGGAAGATAAGAAGGAAAACAATAGGTTATATTCATAGTTTTATTACATACATTTATTGTGGGATCATAACCAATTAAAAGCATTTGTTAGAGTCCCTGGAGGTTTGATGTCAGTACAATATCGACCTTTCTCCCTCTTTATCAACCCCCCCCCCC
>JACXGK010005069.1:6691-16885 GCA_016801125.1 Novumbra hubbsi | reverse complement strand
CAACTGATGGCAGACTGAAATGACACTTTATCCCTGTAGTTTAAACAAATTTTTTTGGGATAAGGTTCTGTAATGATGGAGTAACTGAGTAACTGTAATGTATCTGCTATCATTGTTTTGATAGTTGGTAACAACAAATCCCTGAAGTTTATATTTCTTTTGGTATTATTTACAGTAAGTTATGGCTTTGAATACTGAATCCAATAAAACTCCAGTGGCACCAGACCCATATAAATAATCGCACACATTTTAAAGTGTCTCACCAACGGAGCGGAGTTGCTCGTTCCAGTTCGTTGTGTTTGCGATGCCGTTGAGTTAAACGTGCAATTAGAGGGTTTGAAAATGACACACAGAGAGGGGAACAGTCAATAGGACCGTGGCCTGGACGGCTCGGAGACACAGACATTTTAATGAACAAGCTTTGGCAGTGATCTTTGAAATGGGAAGCGTACTATTGGATTATTCAACTGAAACTTGAAAAAAGTTAGGACCGTTTTAGAAGGAACCTGTCAGAAGCTGCCACCAAGCCTGGGGGGGACTTATTGACTGAATACAAACGTATTTAGGCCTTTCTGTTAGACATTCTTTATCACCGGTTCATTCAGTTAAAGGGCTAGAGCCATTGTGGCTTTTCTTCTCCTAACCCTGCTAAACAGTGACGAGGCTGAACCAAAACTGTCCTTGAGTAGTTGGATGTGGATTTTTTTGTAATTGGAGGTTTTAGTGTCCCCTTCGGCCTGATAGTTTCATGATGTATACCCATTTGTGAGTATGTACAATAAACACAATGCCAATCATTTGTAGAACTTTTTTTAGAGCTTTGATTTCAATCTCTAAGCCCTTTGTGAGAAGAAAGTCCAAAGAAAGAAAAAAACAATTAGTACATGAAAGATTAACATTACTAGTAGACTAGTCTCTGATGTCAGACTCTGCTATCAGTAAAACCTCTAGCTCCCTCACCACCAGGGTGAAACAGCAAATTCTTTCATTTGATTTCACCACAACATGTTCGTTTTGTGGCTTTTTTTTTTACTTTGTTGTAAAAAACCTTTATATTTTCGTAAGTACGTAGTCAATCCTTAGGACTAGGAAACTAACCTATTTGATGCAGAGCGGTTCAAACATTTCTGAAAGAGGTTCAGATGTGTTTCTTCTATGTATTCCAACAATTACAGCATTCCTTGTTGTTCACAAGAGGACACTCACCACTGCAGTAGAGGCAAAACATTTGCTTGTGATTCACAGAGTTGCGTCACACCATGTCAAGTTAGGTTTTGTTAATAAATGGCATTTAAATCAGAACTTCATGAACAAAATGTAAAACTACTTGAGGACTAATTCTTCTAGGATTATATATATATATTTTTCCCAGTTTTATCTGCACAAGTCAATGACTGGTGATCTATGGCGCTGCCCAAGTGCACATTTACTGCTGTAGGATCACTTTGAATTCGGCCCAATGCTTTTCTTTCCCCATCATCTCTTCCCAATATAACATGAAAAAAGCCAGTCACTGCATTTAGCAAAAGCTATGGCAAAATAACACCGTGTTTAAGCCACATAAGTCTTGTCCAACATCAGGATGACAACTGACATCACGGCAGAGATAACAAGGTTGTCATGCCGTCACCTGTGTTTTGGGGCATAAATCATAACTGTCTGTCAGCGTGACCACGATGCCCTTCTCCAACCACTCCGTCAGGCACAAACGTGTCAGAAAGGCGTGGCCAGACATTGCCTGGTGTCTGGCTGCCGACGGTGTTCTATGTTTTCAGTTGGTGGCCATTTTCTGTATGAATCCAGACACTGCAATTATGGGGTGAATCGGAGGAGACCATTAGCTGTCAGTCAAACCAAAGCTGTGGATGACAGGCACGCTGGTGCAGGGAGAGATTGGTTCTACTTAACCTGTGTTGAAACGCTTTTTGTTTGCCTTTCAATGAGTGTAGCTGTGCTTGGTCGAGCTTGCCTGTTGGAATGGAATAGGGCTAAAATGTCTTCCACCTGACTCCAGATAAGGTCCAATTGAAGTTGTTTAAAAGAAAATGCCAACTGGAACCGAGTTCTGTGGGAATGTTTGCCATCTCAGGTGAACTGGGCCCGGCAAACCGTCACAGAGAGACGTTGATATTACATCCGATTTACTGAAGAAGCTCGTCCAGACGGATGTGAGAGACTGCATGGTCATTAGAATGTGGAGGAGTACACAAACAGGACACTGGAAAACAGATCAATGGTGTGCTTAGCGTTAACGTCCACCGGACATCCTGGAGGCTCCAGCAACGGTATGACGGATCCAGAACAAGTCCATAAGCAGCACCAAGATAATTACGCTGCATGTGCAAACGTGTCAGTTTAACCATGGCTGGAAGACAGATTTGCTGGAGGTAGAGGAGGAGAGAGAGAGCGAGGTCACAAGGTTACCGCATGACATCCTAAAAAACGGAGGGACGCATCGAAATCTGTGAAACTGATTTCAAAGAAGCTACATTTCAAGTGTCTCGGCTTGGCAATGTTTGACTTAATTGCCCATTTCCTTACATTCATGTATTCTGTGTAGGGCCCAATCACACACTACATAAAACAGATTTTTATGTTTACAGTTGGAAAGGAAACATAGGGATTATTGGCAAGCAACAACATTGCAAGAGCGTGTGTTCGGCTGTCCAACGGAAAAATTAAGTCAGAAATGTCTCCCCTACGTCTGTGCAAACTGACACAAAGACGCAAGATTCTCTTCCTCAAATTATATTGGAGCATTAGAATTCCATGGAATTGGTGAAAACTCGAGAAGAAATGCATTTTGCAGAAGAATAATATATATATCATATCAGTGGCAGCAGATATTCATAGCTGTATACTGTAGTAAATACCCTGACAAGATGGCAAGGTTCTTCTAGATAACTTCTAGCATAATGGCACACATCCTGCAAGCTTCCCAGAATGCACCACTCTTGGAATGCAATATATCCACAAATGCTCGCCTCTACAATCAATTTTTTACTCAGTGGTAATTTGTAACGGTTCCTGGTTCAAGCCTCATTGGACAAGCTTTTTATTTCAGATACCTTTTCTTCTTTTTTTATACCAAAGGAAATTAACCTCCAACAATATATATACACTGCCCAAAGAAATTAAGAGAACACTTAAATCCCACATCCGGGCTAGATGAACAAAATATATTAAAGATCTAAATCTTGATAGTACGTTGTGTACTTTGATGAAAACAAAAAGAAGTAACAGAAGTCAATGGGAACCAAAATCACCAACCGATTGAGGGATGAAATCAAACAAACAATTCAAATGACAGGCTGTTCCAACTTGCATAAATATCATCAAACCAACCGTAATGTGACTGAGTAGTGTGTATGGCCCCCACATGCCTGTATGTATTCCATAACATTCTTTTTGAGCAGAGTATCACATTGTAAATTAAGTGAAAGTAAAGGTTCTTCAACATTCTTTTCATTGCCGTTTTTAAAAGCTACATGAAAATTCCATCAAATTCACTACTTTGTATGGTACTGAGAGGCAAAGAAATACCAACTGTAGTCAAGTTTCAAATGTGCCACCTTCCCCAAAATAGCTAAAAAGCTCTGAGATTATATCCTGATATCCCTTAGATCTTATTATCTATTTGTGTAGAACAGATTTAATATAATATATTCAGACCTGAGATAAGAATGAAGCATTCATAGCCCACAGACCTGAGTTTAAATACTTAAAAAATAAAATAAATGTGGTTATCGTTCCATTGGATCTAGCCTAGCATAATAAACCAAGATATCTGTCCCCAAACTGCCAAACCCATCTATCTGACTCTCCAGACAGACTCTTACAAAAATGTATGTAAAGATGTATTAAATATCATTTTTCATGTCCACTGCTTGGTTTGGAACCGCAGAATGACAATGTTAACCGTTCATCACACCTAACAAGTTGAACGGGGAAGGACACACAGCGGTGTAGCTACACTCACTGGCCGCTTCATTAGGCACACCGTTTAAACAGCTTGTTAACCCAAATATTGAAGCAGACAATCACCTGGCAGCCACATAATGCCTTTAGGCATGCAGACATGGTCAAGACCCAACTGCTGAAGTTCAAGCCAAGCATCAGAATGGCCAAGAAAGGTGATTTACGTGACTTTGAACGAGGCATGGATGTTGGTGCCAGAAAGGCTTAGGTATTTCAGAAAGTGCTAAACGACGGGGATCTTCCACCACACAACCATTTTCCCGCACAACCATCATTTGTAATGGTCAGAAAAAGAGAACATATCCAGTGAGCGACAGTCCTCTGGGTAAAAATGCCTTGTTGATGACAGGGGTCAGAGGATAATGGCCAGACTGGTCCAAGCAGATAGAAAGGCAGCAGTACCCTTAAACAAGCCCTCTTTACAACCAGGGTGTGCAGAAGAGTATCTCTGAATGCACTACATGAAGCAGACGGGCCACAGCAAGACCACGCCTGGTGCCACTCCTGTCTGCCCAGAACAGGAAACCGAGGCTACCATTTCCACAGGCCCACCAGGACAGGAAACCGAGGCTACCATTTGCACAGGCCCACCAGGACAGGAAACCGAGGCTACCATTTCCACAGGCCCACCAGGACAGGAAACCGAGGCTACCATTTCCACAGGCCCACCAGGACAGGAAACCGAGGCTACCATTTCCACAGGCCCACCAGATCAGGAAACCGAGGCAACCATTTCCACAGGCCCACCAGATCAGGAAACCGAGGCTACCATTTCCACAGGCCCACCAGATCAGGAAATCGAGGCTACCATTTCCACAGGTTAGACTGGCAGCTGACAAATCTGCAGCAACTACATTACACTACAATGTCAATATGGGCCACAAAGAAATAAGGCAGTTCTGAAGGTAAAAGAGGGTCTAACACAGTACTTGCAAGGTGTACAGTACATAATGAAGGGGCCAGTAAGTGAGTACTCTACATTAACCATGTGATGTCTGCTATAGTGCTGTGTGAAGCCACCTGAGAGGTTGATTATGGTATTTATCCACGGTGTCCCATAGAAAGTAATGTAAATACACCATGTTTGATTCTGGGTTTTTCTACACAGGGTTTTCAAGGGGTCGGAGGAGGCATGTTTTACAATGGAGGAAGAATTATTCTGAGAAATACTGTGAGTATTAGAAAGTCCTAGAGGATAAAAATAAAGAATAAGGCGAAGAAGATGATGGTGATGATCACAATAAAGATACAGTCAACACTGTCTCTCGGTTGCAGGTGATGATCACGGTGAAAACATGGACAACACGGTCTCTCTGTTGCAAGATGTTGATCACAATGAAGACACAGTCAGCACGGTCTCTCTTTTGCAGGTGATGATCACCGGTGAAAAACAGCTATTACATTAACAGTCGTGATATCGGAAGAGCGCAGCCCAAACATGACAAATGGCGCCACTGCTACATTGTTTTTTAATGGTCATGCTCACCACCAATGGTTGCACCTTAGCACAATCTAAAAGGTCCTCATCTGCCCACCGAGTCATTCACACAAAAGACACAAATGCCAGATATTTAACACATGCCAGGCAGCCGCTACACACATACTGGCAGGGAGACGGCGGACACTCGGGTGCCATCGCCGAACAGCTGCTCACGGAAGAGGCTGAACCCCGTCCAGGCACTCTTTGTCCCTGGTTAGGTGGCGGTTCACAGCGGCACATGGAACGATGCGGCACCGAACGGCGACAACAGCGTACAAACGGGGAACAACCCCGTGCACAGACTGGGTGAGCCTGTCACCACGACGCTCCTTAAATCACCACCAGCACCCGAGACTTAACATTATGCAATACAATCCCCACTCCGAGGGCGCTTCAAACCAGACAGGAAGAAACTGCATGCAAAGCATAAACAGTCAGGCTATATAACAAAGCATCTACCTACATGCATCAAACATATCATCTGAACAGCCGGGCTCTCTCCCGCTCTCAGGCCCGACGGTACCGGCCGTGGGCGTGTGTGTGTGTGTGTGTGTGTGCGCACTCTTATTCAGTATACTGGTACGTCCCTGCCAACAGCTGCAGCATAACTGTGAGACAGCGCCCCCCTCCCACAGCTGGTTGTAACTGCAGCCAGGGAGCAAGAGCAGTGCAAGGCCCAGGCAGGTGGGCCCAGAGGGGAGGGTTAACACTCACGGGAGGTGCAGGTAGAGGTGTTGTGAGCTCTGACAAGAAGCCAGAAACCAGCAGCACAGCCGAGGGGAGGCTCGGCCAGGAATCACAGAGAAGAAGGAGCCTGTTTATGACGTGTGTGTGCGTGTATAAATAATATACAGCACATAAAAGCGTGTACAAATGCATACAGGGCCCCGGGGGATCAGGTCTGAGAAGAACAACATAACGCGTGGGAAGCGAGTGGATTATACACTACGGTTAAGCAATCCATGACATCATAGGTGCTACGACGCAGGATGCACAAAAGACTATCTGATCCCACGCCAAGGAGCCTGACTCTCTCCAACGTCTTCCCTGTGGGAGGGGCTTTAACACGGCTTTTGGTTAAGGGTGGTGTACGGTGTAACATGCTCTACGCCCTCTAACGGGATCACAGGTGTGTAGGGCGTGTCCACGGGGAAAGATCTGGGCTCAGGGGCGGAAATGGCAACAGGGGAATAAACGAACCGTAGTGCGCCACGTGCTCTTACCATAAGTGTTTTCCGACCACAGAAGTGTTGGGATCTACGGTGTCAAGCCAAAGCACCCCAGGAACATTTGTACGATGTATGTAACCCCATAACCTGATGTGGTGCCTTACGTACTTTCAAAAGGCAGTGAATGTATTACATCACGGAGATGTAATGGAACTGGTGGCAGTGTCTCACTACATTCCTGATATGTTTTATCCATATTGGAATGTCCCTGAAACTGTATCATGGCTGGATGCAGCCAATGGTAGACGGGTGGAGTAAATGGCTGGTGGCTAGTGCTACGGCCTTAGAGGCCAGGATAAATACATGGTGGCTGGGGTCTAGGTCTTAGAGGCCAGGGTAAATAAATGGTGGGTAACGGCTAGGTGTTGTAAGCCAGGATAAATACATGGTGGCTGGGGTCTAGGTCTTAGAGGCCAGGGTAAATAAATGGTGGGTAACGGCTAGGTGTTGTAAGCCAGGATAAATACATGGTGGCTGGGGTCTAGGTCTTAGAGGCCAGGGTAAATAAATGGCGTGGCTTTAGACGGGAGGGATAGTTTGTATTCAGTTGGCAGAGGACAGCATAGGGATGTGGGCAGAGGAGAAGACAGTGGGAGAGAAAAGGGTGGTAGAGGAGTAAAGGATGTAGAATGGGAGGAGGGGACACGAATGGAAGGTGGAGGAAGGTGTTCCATCGTGAGATATAGGAAGGAGGTCAAGACATTTAACTGGGAATAATATTTACTTTCTTTGGTTTTGGAACACGAGTTGGGGCTCATCTACTTGGCCTAGTGGTGGAGTCTTAGAAGGATGTACAAATTACTAACACAATATCAAGAGTTTTTAGTTCTCACATACTGCATGTTGACAGCAGACGTTAGAACCAAACAGTGTAAACGGTATGTATGTATGCAAGTCAACATTTACTCGCATGTTTTCAAAGTACCTTTAGAGGTACCTACCTTTGTTTGTTATTAAATGGGATTACGGTATGGTAAGTATGGTCATGTTTTCACTTTCCTGAGAAACTTAATTTTCACTTTCCTGAGAAATATATTTTGGAGACAAGTTTTCATCAGACCAAGTTAATGGCACATTAAGCTTTTCATAGAGGACCAAAAATCAGTCTGCTGCAAGTATTTAAAATTACAGTCATGTTTTTATTGCAGCAGTGCCATAGATTTAGGGGGAGTCCATTAGGACTTTTCCAATGTGCTTCTGATTAGATCCGGTTTGATGTGGACTTATGAGGTCCCTAGAGAAAACCAGGTGCTGTATAACAGAAAGATCTCAAACAGTCATTAACACCTTTTGATGAACAGAAATGTCTGAGCAGACAATCTAAATCACCAGCCGGATCAGACTAACCACCGTCCAACACGAGTTTCACCATCTATTAAATGTAATTCAGAAAATGGATTAAAGTCCCAATGGAGTTCAGAACATGATCCTTGTTTTTCTGGATAATGATATTTTATTTCCACACCATGGAGATGGAAATAAATCTGAAATGGTGAAAATTGCAATATGCCCTTTTGGCATGTGAGCGATATAACAAGTCAGGTTATCGGGCCTGTTAAGGGATCAACCTCAGAGTCATGCAATAATGCTGACTAGGGCCATGTGAAGTGTGCACAGAAACGTTTCCCTGCTGTGGACGTCCAGCATCTGCCAGCATCTTTGATATCACACAGTGCTGAGCTGTCATCAGGCGGCAGGGACCCTATGCTGACCCTAACCATAAGTATGGATGTATCAACAGAAATGACCAAAGTGTACAGTGACTCTTACCTTCATAATACAACTTAAAGCCATGGGCGCTCACAGCGAAGTCACTGGTGAGGCGAAGGGAGAAGACAGATCCTGTGCTTGTGACGGGTGGGGGGATTGAGAATCCGGTTAACCTACAGTGAGAGACAAGACAGCACACCAATTAGAATTGTCAGAGCATTTTGAATTTGACCAATAGGAATGATATTAGCCAACTGAGACACACCTGTCAGAATGATTGCTTTACACCAATTGGACATGAAGCAATCAAACTGCAACAATCGAATGAGGCAAAAAACTAGGATGAACCAGAATGACCAATATAATACTATGAACAAGTAACGTTACACACCAACCATAGAGATTAGGAGATTAACAGTACCTACTAGCAAAAGACCAAACAGTCCCACGTTGTGTTCACCGCTAGCCGCTTTAGTAACTCATAACTGTATAAGCCCAGAGTCAAGAATATTCTACATTTTAATCTAACCCTAATACCTCAAGGTTAATTTAATGCCTAAACCGAAGACCAAACGACAAATGCATTTCTTTTCCCTCCCATTTCTGACATCTTATAGAATCTAGTGGCAAACCAGTGTGGGTCATTCAGCTTAAGCATCTTTTTGTGGTAAGTGGCTGAGTGGAGTTTCAATAAGCACTTGGGAATGTTTGGAACCAAGAGCAGAGCGCTGAGAGGTGAATGTATCAACATTAAACGTGGAGGGAGATGAGATTGATTCCACATGCCCATTTGAAAGTAAAGATCGTTATAACATTTCAAATATACACTGGCTCAGACTTATTTATGGGCTATCTCTACAGGAACACTGCTTCAAAGACTATTAACATTTCACAGGTTGGAGTTTGCTTCACTAAAGTGATTTCTCCTCCAAAATGTCACACTCAGATGAGAGGTATAAAACTGTATACATCAATAGACAGTGGAATTAGACAGCCAGACAGAATGCCATAAGCCATTGCAAACATATCTTATTTTAAATCAGCATTTGAAATGTATATAGCATAATATCGTATTTGGTTCCACTGGAGACCTCAAACTTTACCAGCACAAAGCAAATCTAATACCTATCATTTACAATGGGTTACACTCAGATATGATACATTCTATCAAATAGTATATCTCTGCTTAACCATGAAAAAAAATGCAGCAGAAGCAGTAGATGGCAGAGTAAAATAAAGGACTAGAGACATTTTCTTTACACAAAGTGAAAACAAAACTTGATATGCATTAAACATGAAATTGCATGGGAGGGTAAATCACTGAACCTGAAATAAGTACTCCATCAGAAGCGTAATCATTTTCAGGCCTTGTGGATTGTCACAAAAAAAGATAGCAAGAAGATAGATTGAATTCATTGTTTCTTCACTACAAAACCAGTGCCGAGCATTTGATGGGATTGTGTATTGAAGGAAAGTCATGCATAATGTACATACCAGTTACATCCACCGAAGCCCCAAAATTAGTTGACTTTTGCCCTGCAAGCATCCTTGAAGCAAGAGCTACCATGTGCAATGCAAAGCATCATCTGCTACCTCTACACGCAATATTAAAACCCACACAACTATATGTAAAAGAGGTCCTGTACGGCTCCACACAACTATATGTAAAAGAGGTCCTGTACGGCTCCACACAACTATATGTAAAAGAGGTCCTGTACGGCTCCACACAACTATATGTAAAAGAGGTCCTGTACGGCTCCACACAACTATATGTAAAAGAGGTCCTGTACGGCTCCA
>JACXGK010005068.1:15892-34926 GCA_016801125.1 Novumbra hubbsi | reverse complement strand
CCCCCCCCCCCCCCCCCCCCCTTTGTAGGGTGCAACGAGGCATGGCATGACAGCAGATGAGACCCAGTGGTTCTCTGCAAAAGTCCACACATTCACCTCTAGGTTCAAGCACGACATTTGCAGAGCATGACATCACACAGGAAGCAACATAGGTGCTAATCCACTTGTCATTTCACGCCTTTGTCCTGATTACTGCAGCAGACTGTTATTCCGGTTCCCAGCACGTGCCACCAAAAACCCCTGCACTGTGTCCAGAATGCAGCGGTCATCCCGCTGTTCAACCTTCCCAAGTTCTTCCGGGTCACCCGGCTCCGCCCACTCGGTACACTGGCTTCCAGTTGGAGCTGGCATGTGCCACAAGGCCACGGCGCTCGCCTACGTAGCAGCAAGGGGAACCTCACCTCGCAACCTGGGCATTCTGCCACTCCTGGGCTCTGGGCCATCCCACCTGATTGGGTTGGCAGATCTGCCCAGCCAAAACTCTTCTCTGTCCTCGCACCCCAATGCTGAAACAAGGCAGGATGTATGCCAAGTTTCAGAAAAGCTCCATACCTTATCTAAGAGAACCCTAAAAATCTCTACAGCCAGCCCTTCTGTTGCCTTTGTGAAGAAATGCTTGTCGTATTTATTATGTTTATCATTTCTATCCGTCTTCCCAGCGCTGACTTTAGACTGTAACTAATGAATTGAATAAGTACTCATGACTTGTGTCCTCCACCTGACTTCTTGAAATTGAAGAAGGAAGTGAAAGCGGGACAGATTTGGGAAACCTGCTTTAGCTCCACTCCCCTACCTCTGGCACCCATATCAACTGTGTAGCCCGACCCAATAGTTTAGGCAGAAACACACAGAATATAGTGCTGCACTCCAAAGACTCAACAACGGGGATTAATCTAGCCACCTTTCAGTTACCATTAGGCTGGAACTCAGGTCTATGTTTAGTTCTATGGACAATGACAAAAATACTAAAGGGGTCAGGAATTTGTACGAAACTTCCCTAAAACACGGTGCGCAACTCGAGGTGTTGAGAGCGGAAATGAGAACATTTTCATAACTCTGTGTAAGGCACACATGGCAGTTCACCGGCCCGATTACTGGAACTAACTACGAAAGACCTCAGTCCTCCAAAAACAGACAGCGGGCCCCCTAACAGGGCCAGTGCATTTAAACTCCTATCCCTCCATTCTTCACTGATTCTCTCCTCTAGGATGCATAGATGGTGTGGTTTCTCTTCTCTACGATGCATAGATGGTGTGGTTTCTCTCCTCTAGGATGCAACGATGGGGTGGTTTCTCTCCTCTAGGATGCATAGATGGTGTGGCTGGTGACAACAATCAAAGGAGCTTGGATGAAGCCAGTCGTCTGCTATATTGAGGATGACGCAAGTCGTCTGCTATAATGAGGATGAAGCAAGTTGTCTGCTATAATGAGGAGTACCACACTGACTAGGCTACCTAAACTTCTCAGATCAACATGATGAATTTAAAATAAATAACCAAACACCATGGTTAAAAAAACACCGCCTGAGCAACTGATTAATGAATGTTGCATGTGAGATGACGACCCTTTATAACACTTGCCAAGTCAAATTTGCTCTTATGTCTAATCCCCTTCCATAGATCACCTGACACTATATCTATCTACTCTGCTCTAAATTTGGTTAGTATATGTAAGAGATGGAGGGTTGTGAGGCTTAAAAACCATTTCACTTCTGTTGAGAGACGGATGATCAACTTGAGTACTACTTAGTATTTTAACTTTGAGTGGATGGTATTGAGTGGTCCTTAATGGAGGAGATGCTGAGTGTCACCAATTTCCTCCACTACAATCAGCGTAATTCACCCAAGGGACTGCATTGTACAACTCCACCGTGCTCTCCGGTAAACCCACTGTAAGCCTCCCATGCTTGCCTATGCCCCATGTCAGTTAAAGATGGCAACCTCTTCCGCTCCTTTCTGCAGGTTTTCTGGAGGAGTGCTGCATTAAAGGAGGATAGATGTAGATGGCAATACGGAATTCACAGGGGGTGAGTAAGTGGGAAAGGAGAAGGGGGGGGGTTAAGGGAATGAGTAGAAGGTAGGAGAAAGAAGAGAGAAGCATTTCTGTGATTGCCTGAAGCCCATATATGCCTTTATTGAGCCAGAAAAGACAGAGCCACTTCATGCAAAGAAAAGGGAGATAGATGCTTCATCTCAATGTTCTCATATCCAGCCCTCTCCCTCTCCCTCTCTCTCTCTCTCTCCACTTCTTTCTCTTCATTTCTTTTTACACCTCTGCTTTTATTAGATTCTAAAGCATGCGAAAGAGTGACAAAGCTTGGCAGCCGCACTCTGAAAAGAGGGTGAAAATAACCATCAGGGTTGGGGGGGGGGTATTGGCCTCATGGCCTAACTTCAGATCAAGATGTACAGGCTGGAGCTTCCACCTTTGTGTAGTTCTAAGGACAGGAAAAAGCAACAAAAACATATTGTTCGGACCTCCCCAGGACATCATGGAAGGGTCCTCTAAAGTGGTCCCCTGGAGGTTGCATTATGAACAGTTGTTTTGGGACGGGACGCTGCGGTCATAATGCATTTAAATGGTGATATGCTGTCAGTGCCAATAGCATTATCACTTAGTGCCAGCATTCCAGTCAAAAAGGTGGGACGCTTCAGGTGTTGTGAGTGGAGATATTGTCATAATCACATGCACCAATGTGTGGAATTAAGTGCAAAACCCCTTTAAAAGGCTTTTATCACACCTCACTTCTCCAAAAACCAAAAACACAGCTATCTGATCAATGCACCTGCTTTTTTTGTGTTTCTCTATTTAAATGGCTTTTATTTTACAGATGTTCTTATCCATAATGACCTACAGGCAGTGGTGTTCAATGCAGGCCTAAATTCACTGTGATTTTGAAAAGTTTGTTTAACAATTTGGCTAGATATTTTGTAATTCCCTGGCCACTCCAATTGTAAGAAAAAGAAAATGCATAACAATTCCCACAGGGCCTACTAAGAACTTGAATGGAATTTGAAAAATGTCAAAAGTCTGTGTACTTGTATGTCAACATCTGTGGTTGTATATTGAAGTCAGTGGTTGTACACTGAAGGCGGTGTCCACAAGTCTGATCTTTAAATCTGTAATTACATTTTCCAAGCTGGTACATTTAGGTCTGTGCTGCTTGTAAGATTATATTTGCAAGTTTGTATATCTATAGCCATGCTTGCAAGCAAGATATTACAAGCATGTACATTCACGTGTGAACAAATTTGATCAAATCTCAATTGTGTAAACTAATATTTAAATGTGTTATTTTAGTATTTTAACAGACGCTCTGATGCAGCGCGATTTACAGTAAGTGCATACATCTTAGAAGATCGTGTAGATCGGTGAAACGAGCACATTTAAATAGTGAGCGCACTTTCATTAATTCATTTACTATTGCCAAAGATCCGTGCTGTAGAGAAGTCTGTACAAATACATATAAAACATAAAAAGTTTACAAACCATTTTTAGTACTTTAATTTGGTTATATTCAACTGCAATTTCAAATATGGTTCTTAGAGCTCTTCTAATTCAGACAGATTATCTTCCCTCTCCCACATCTTCTGCAGCAGTTCTCCGACACCATCTTAGAAAGCCTCCTTCGTCGGTGTGGTTCGTCAGCTCGTCTGATTCTGCGGTTGCCAGGGAGGCGGGGAGCTTCAGGGCTGCCGTCCGCCTCCAATCAAAGTTTACCGTACGAGGAAACATTCAGCCAAGATCATCGCTGAGCGTTCCCACCCTGGACACTTCTGCTCTTTAAACTCTCCAACAGCAAGCATCTTTAGGCCATCTGGACAGTTTTTGAGTTAGACCAACCAAGACGTGGCAGCTCACACTCAAGCTCTCGGCCTACTATGCTACGCCATCACAAATAATGGATCCAGAAACACATACCACATGATATGTGTGTATATCTGTGTATTGTTCAAATTCTTTACTCATTTGTATTTGATCCTGGTTTCTACTTTATTTGCTCATATTGTTAATGCCTTATTTTTGTTCACCTGTGCAGGAAATCCCTTTAAGTATAGTACCAGTTAAAAGTTCACTTGAATGGGTACGGTTGTCAAAACCTTTGACGGATATTGTTTGTGGTAATTTCTGACAGTAATATAGAAATATGTGTTTATTATTTATAACAAGCTGTAGATTTCATTAAAGATAAAGTCCTAGTGAATGAAAGATGATTTTGCCTGATAATTGGCCAACAGACCAAGGCTACATACATTAGTTTAACAGCTGTCATCTTGTAAATGTGTTTTAATTAATCTGATCAAAATAGTTTCCACCTTTTTGTATGAATGGGAAGTATATATGTACAATACTTAAAAAAAAAAAAACATGTCAGGTATGTGTTTCTTGTGTTTGTGAGCTGTTGTTTTCAGACCAATGAACACTGAATAACACTGACATTCAAATATGACCCCATTTAGGATTTTGACAAATTGGGACAGTATCCAATGTGTGTAGCTAGGGTGTAATGTTTATATGAAAAAATACAAAGCTGGAAAACTTATTTTGACCATTACAAAAAAGTCTGGTCCAGGACAAAAACCTTATCATAAACATCATAGAATCATCCATGGGACAAACAGGGGACCGCAAACGATCATACAATTAGATTACTATTTTGGGGCTTCTTGTTTTAGTTTGCTGGCATGGACCAACAAGCTCTCCTGATTTCTGCTGTATCTCATTTGGAAAGCCTGAAAATCACCTGGCATGTCTGACAAATGGATTGTGACTTAGTAGCGACACATACTTTAGATTACCCTTGTGACTCAGTACTGCCTGTGTGAGCCTTATGAAAGATCAAGCCCTGATATGCAGAAACATAAAGAATGTGCATTTACTGGTGGTCATAAAAAATACCGTTATGGCATTTCAGAGTAGGATATCAAATGTCATTGTGTCATTAGTGGTGAGTGTTGAGAGATTTAAAAAGCACAGCAGGGTGGATGAGGCAAGAACATGCTGGAGCAAAATAGGTAAAGGATTTCAGACATTTTGCAAGCTAGAAAAGGAGTTGATGACACAAAAAAAGTAAATTATATATAATTATTAAAAAAAGCCATTTAAACTGAAAAGTAGCGAAATGTTGAAAGGGGGATTACACCGTCAAATCAATTTAAAGAGCCAGCAGCCACCTGGCATAGTGGTTTGATTGTAACTTAATGCAAGCTAATATGAGATAACATTTAGGTTATGTTGGCAAAAGCATACCAGGAGCTCCCATTAGATTGCTCTTAAGGTGTCTTGGAAAACCAACATCTGACAACCATAAAAAGTACACTTCATCAAAGCCATAAATTGGCAAAGTCAGTGCCAGATGATTTTTTTTCAGGGTGGGGTGGATACACAAGTTAATTAAGATACTCATCAAAGAGGAGGGTTTTCAGCAGCTTTTGGAAGATTGGCAGGGACTCTGCTGTCCAGGAATCATAGAGGGGTGTTTTTTCCATCACTGAGGTGCCAATACAGAGAAGAGTTTTGCCTTGACTGAGCAGGAGCTGCCCACCCATGAGGGTTGGGTGGCCAAAAGACCTGAAATGGCAGATTGGAGTGCACAGGAGGGATTGTAGAGTTTAAACATAGCCTGTAGGTACATAGGTGCTGTTCCCTTTGCTGACCCATAGGCAAGCACCATGTTCTTGTAGCAGATGTGAGCTTCTACTGAAGCCAGTGGAACTTGCAGAGGAGAAGGGTGACATGTGTGAATTTAAGAATGTTGAACACAAGATAGATCAGTTGTAGGGGCTTGATGGCACAAGTGGTGAGCTCAACTGTGTGTTGCAGTAGTCCAGGTGGGAGATGACAAGTGACTTGATCAGAACCTGTGCCACTTCTTGTGTAAGGCAGGGTCGTATTTTGCTGATGTTGTACAGCATAAATACAACATTTAGTCACTGCTTTGATGATTGCAGAGAATAACAGGTTCTTGTTGAATGTCACCCCAAGGTTCTTTGCACTCTTTCAACCTTCATTTAGAAAAGGCTGGCAGGGTCGTCTACTGATAGAAGGTGGAGAAGTTGGAGTATTTGGGAGAGAGAGAAAGGTGAGAGGCAGATGCTTGAAATTCTGATTGGCTTTAGCAGCATAAACAGAGAAAGAAGAGAGAAGCAAATTAAAGGATGACAGGTCCTCTGGAAGTTTTGTTTTCTTCCAATTTCAGTGAGTCAGTCAGCCATGGAGTGGGATGGGGAAAGCCAGGCTGGCTGAGAGGACAAGGGACAGAAGTAGTAGAAAGAGGTAAAAAGAGAGGAGAGGAGAGCTGAGGAGACAGAATCAGGAGACAAGAGGGGAAAATAGTTGAAAAAAAGAAAAGAAGAAAGTAGCAGGAGTGAGGGAATGAAAATTTGCAGGGTAAAATTAGCAGGGTAAGACGACAAAGAGAGAGAATGACACAAAATAGTGATCGGAGACCTGGAGTGGAGTTGCAGTAAGATCAACTGGGCTACAGCATCTGGTGGGGATTAAGATCAAGCACATTGCCTGCCCTGTGGGGACTGGGAAAGAGTGAGGTCAAAGGGGGAAATTAGTGAAAAAGAGATATGACAGAAATGAAATAAAGACAGGTATTGAAAGGTTAAAGTAACCTATCACTGCGATGAGCCATCAACTGGAAAGAAGCTTAACAAAGTGTCACGCTCATTTAGAAACTTTCCTAATGCCCCTGGTGGAATGTTAAGCTCTAGTGGGCTAGTGGCAGTGATAGCATGGAATTCAAATGAGGATATGTAAAGGGGGGAAGTGGAAAGGGAGAGAATCTACACTTTGGATGTTCTCTGGGTTTGAGTTAGATGAAGAATGGACGGCAGGGGTAGCAGGATTATCTGGGGTGATCCATGTCTCCGTCAGGGCCAAAAAGTTACGTGATTGAAGGGCAGCATAGGCTGAAATTACGTCAGCTATTATGGTGTACACAAACATAGGCATTTCACCGATGACAGCAAGGAGATGGAAGTAATGACCAACAGAATTTCTGTTTAATTTGTTCCTAAACCATCTCCAAACCCATCTCTAAAGAATAGTTAGAAAGTAAAAAATATATAAAGTGATTTGTGTTTAATGTTTCATGACATGGTAAATTGATAATGTGCAGATTCCCTGTTATCAGATTACTTAATGTTAATGTTATCGTAGAAAATAAAAACTTTGCTGCTCAAACATTTTACCTTTCCTCTGATCAAATGCAATAACTTGTGTCTTTTTCGTTAGAGCTAGAGTACAAAATACGGTTTCTTACCCAATTGGCCACATCTATCAAAGACCAGATCAAAAGTATATCTCTATTATATAATCATAGATCTACATATAAACAAGAAGTAGGGTGCTAGATTGAGATTTTTTTTATTAAATGCTTCTACGGCCATGTCACCTCCTATGGCTCAACAAAGTGTAGCACATTTGTTCAATTCACAAAATGAACAATTAGGTCACAAATGGGTATCCTGTATGTGAAATGCAATTTTCTTAAAGGGATAATCTGACCCAAAACCAGGAATGCTGGTTTTGAATGCAGTACAGCTTTTGCTAGATGTGATCACACAGTTTTAATTAATTAATTTGGATAAAGCTAACGATGCTAACCCAAGGCTGGGACATTTGGGAAGTGTTGGCATGATTCATGCCTCACAGTAATGCTAACATAACTTTAGGAAATTAGCTGCTGTCAGGCAGAGATTAATGACACATAATGTGTGGCTACTTCTTCTTTTTCTATGGTATTATGACAGTCCCCCAAACACATTGCATCCTATTGTGTTGGAGCTCCGTGAATTCAACACATGATTCAATGACCACCTTGCTTTCATTGTAAGAGTATTGATTTAGTGGGTCTTTTACATAATCTGCTCACGTATGCCGTTTCATGGTGGTTGCAATCTTTCTAGATCCGATTTTACAAAGCCGATAACGTATTCACACTAGCACTCGGCACAAATCATATGGAAACATGGCAAACAGTGGATGAATATAAAATGTTAATATCTTTGCAGTGAGTGATGGAGAAAAAAATCTGCCTTGATAACAATTACTTGAATAGTTGATGGAATATGCTTGTCTCGACTGTGAAAAAGAAAGTATATTTTTTGTAAAAATTCTAATAAGCTGCAATCTCTGAGCGTGTACTGAGCACAATAGAAAGTGTGCTTCTAGATCAGAAACCCCGGTAAAAATGTATGACTATGCATAACATTCACAGAAAGATCTTACAATGGATTGAATCTCTAAACAACATAGGGATGACTGATGAAGTATCATTTTGGTAGTTAACAGGGCAAGTGTAAGTAAAATATGTGTCTGTGAGAACCAGGTTTGTACAAATGAATGAAGGTCAACAAGATAATGACACTAAGGCAATGGACTGTGCAACACTGCTCACTGACCCTCAACTACACTATAATCCAAACCACCATAAGATGATTGCTACTTGCTACTGCCTAACCGTGTATGTTGAAAAACAGTCTTGTTACCAACACACAATATCCTGATCCTTGTTGGAGTTAGACTTAGGATAAATGTAGTGCATCTGCATGAAAAACAACACCAATTTTAAAATGTGCCAACATGGTGTTTTTTGCAGTGGTTCACAGAATCCTATTAGAGCAAATGTATGCCCAGAGACTAAAAACTTCAAATTTGTCACGCGCTTACTGAGTTTAAAGACTACAAGCCATCAAATCACCCAAAGGAATGACCTCATATCATGTCCTGGCATGATTAGTCGTGGAGTTCTGTGCCAGGGGCACGGTTCCCGAGCCTTTAAAACCGGGGATGGGGAAAACGTGCCATGCCGAGACGGCTCTGTTCCGATAGGTCCTCCCTGCCCTGACGGCGGGTTGAGACCGATCAACATGTGTCTTCATGTGGAATCTGCTGGACCAGGATGGATGATCCCTGACTGATCCGATATTTGGACAGGAGCTGGGGGGGGGACTGGTGGGATTATCACAGAATGTAGCGGGTCAGATTAGGGGAGGATGTAAACCTGATGGAGAACAAGTTACAGATTAACAGTGCTGTTCAGTCTAGACTCCACTCCAACAGGCTGCAGAGAGGAATACTCTAGCATGTACACAGTACCCTGAAAACAGACTCAAAGCCACATTACGGTCTAATCCAAAATATGATCTGGTTTTTAGACAGTGTTTCAATGTAAATCCCTATATGCTATTATCAACAGAAAGGGTTTTAAAATACAATCGATGTAGGCTGCTCAATACATGACCTGTTTCTTCAATCTGAAGATGAGTGAATGTTAAAAGTGTGAAACGGCAGCATCAAATACCCCAAAAACTATTATTCTGTGGTAAAATGCAGTTTGATGCAGCTTTATAGTCGGCTCATGGCACTGCAGGCCTGCCGTACCAGTGAGATCCAACGGACCCTGCCTATGAAAATAATGTTGTTCTCATGATATCCAAATCATGAGAACTAATCGATTCTAAATCAATCAGGAAAATCAGGAAATTGTGTAGTAACGTGTCATAGTTGCATGGCTGTGTGACTGGAGATAGGGATCTATCACACTTCATAAAGCTTTTAAAACAAGTACCTGCACTCCAGATGGCCAAACCTGCTACCAGATGGTACGACCATACTTATCTTCAACACATATATCTACATTGTCAGATGTACACACTGCACTGTCAGATTAAAACACCTTCTTCCTTCATCTATCAGTAGTTGGTGTGTTGTCCTCACTGTCGTTGTTCAGCGCTGTCATGTCCACTTGATTCCCGCAAATACTTTATACTTTAGTATTCCCACGGAATACTTATTGTTATTTTGGTTATTTTAATGGTCACTGAAATCATTTAAAAGTTTAATCACCAAGTCCTTGGTATCATGACTCAATTTTCGGTTTTATGAGGATTGTAAAATACGCATGAAGAACTCTGCAATAAATTCAAAACACCCAGTTCCCAATTAAGTGTTGTGACAATAAACTATGGAAGGTTTCAAAATATCTCAGTACTAACCATAACCTTAACCCTAACAAAGTTAAGATTGTGTCTCTCTTAAGTTGAGGGAAGCACAGCATAGAAATATAATCTTTAATGTTAGGATGAGGTTGAAAGTATGTTTCTAGAATCTTCAACACACTATGACATTGATGAATCACTTTGATTTATGTAAAAGCTACTTAGCAAAGCACCTGTTGTTAATACTAGACACATACTGTATGTTAAATACACACAGACAAAATACACACAAACACAGAATTGAAACAAACCATAAATCTACAGAGGACAGTTTGGACATCTGAAAGGAATGCTTTAACCATTGTTATGACTAAACATTTGAGACTTCTCAGCCAATCTTTAAACTGAAAACTCATTTCAAATGTAATTTAAAACACTGTCAAAAGCCAAATGAATGGCACAAACGTCCAAAAAGAGAAAGAACAAAACAATCAGAGTTACTATACCTATGCAAATAACATCTGAAGTCATTATAGCGACAATTAATCGTTGGCAATCACTGAAACAATTTAATCAGGATTGTTACAAATGGTTGATTATCCATTTTGTCCTCTAATTAGATCATAAATTGTATGGCTATACGACATAAAGCTTTTGAACGAAATCACATGCTGGGGACAAATAGAAAAGACAGTTAAGGAAGGCTGGTAATGAAATATTAGCATAATTAACGACACAGAGGGATCCGGGCAAAATGGCAATCTGTGTTCTCGTGCCTCTAAAGAAATAATTGTTTCTATTGATCCTTGGTTGGTTGGGCCTCATTGTTCATTAGAAGTGCTTGGAGGTGAGTGGTCAGTCATGCAGGTGTAGATGGTCAAAGGTTATTTTACACATGGCTGAGCTGTTCTGGCGCCAATAAGTACAGTTTTTCATGAAGTACGTGGGTAAATTGGAATTAGTTCAATGGCGCGTTGCACTATTGTGTTGTGTGGTGTACCTTGGACCAAGTGTGTGCGTCAGAATTCCAATCCACCTACTGTCTACATGACCTTACTCCCCTGACTCCAGGAACAACAAGAAAGAGATAACATTTCAGGAACCACAAGATTACCTGCTCAATGCACTTCAAAGTTCCCCCGTTTCTGTCCGTGTCTTTGTGGGTTTTGTGAATGATCTGTCTGCCGTCTGGTAATAACGACCAAGCTGAACTCCTGGCCCAGAGGCAGGCTAGGCGTGCAGCATCCATTCTATATCTCTGCTCTCCTCCGCCCTGTTATTAGTTAATGCCTCAGAGGGGCCTCAGGTAAATCAATTTGGGCCCGATCATTAAAAGCAGACGCGTCAGCAAGCACATTATCCCCATTTGCACTTCATTATGTGCACCGCTGGGCAGTGCTGAACACATCAGATCAGCAGACACCACGGCATTAAGCAGTCATATACTGAGGGGAGAAGGGGTACAGAAAGGTTGAGTGAAACTGGGGGGAAATGGGTTTTTCAGAGGTTAAATAATTTACCTTGACAAAGACTCCCAAATGAAAACCCATTGGTAAGATCTGACGAATATCCAGCTTGACTTTAAAAAAAGAAGCACAAACAACAACCAAACACTTTTTCAAAAGAAATAGCGGTTTTGAAACCGAGTAATGCTTTCAGTTTTCGCTCATTTTCTTCCCCTATGCTGGCTTTTGGGATTTGGTACCCATGGCACTTATGTTTGTTCCTTGGATTCTACTGATTAGTTTGGGAATGGGACCTTTTATCATGAAAGAATTTCAGAAAAAAAATAGATTTCATTGAGGATTATGTAGTCTACAAAAAGCTACACTAGCTCTCTCTCTCTATCTCTCCTTCCTTTCTTCCCTCTCCTTGCTATTTTTACTCTTCCTTTCCCCACATCTCTCTGCTCTCCATCTCTTCTTATCCGAGGCCCGACCGTACTAAGCCCAATAATGTTTGATGATAACATCACTTACATTGTGTTATCTGCCCTAGCAAGCCTTTTGATTAACCTATCATCTCTTATAGTTAATAAACTGCTCAATGTGATATACCGTATCAGACATGTGACAATGATCAGGAGGTAAATGTGCTCTGAACAACACATGTAGATTAGTGTTCTAAATGTCAGCCTGAACCCGGTAGTAGCTGATGGGTCTGAATGGTTCTGGGCCAGCCTGGGCCTGTTTAAAGAACTGATTTTCACAAAAGCACATGCTGCCAAATCAGAGGCTATACCGCAGTGTGTATTCTGCTGTATGTGGAGCTAAAGCTGTTACCTGATTACAGTTTTTAACTATTTCATTACTTGATATTTCTCTGACCGAAAATGTATGTTACCCGATTCACTTAAGTTTTGTGAGAAACCTTTTATGATGTATTTACTTGTACTGCAGCATAAGCACAAATAGTAATTATGTTTTTGTCAAAGAATCACTTAAAAAGGTTCCCCTGTTAGCTACGCCGTTAGCTACCCACGTGCAGAATGCACATGCAATTTGGTGAATGAAACGAGACATCTGTCTTACTGCAGTGTACGCTGTCCAGTTTGGAAAATAAAGTAGTAATTGCCTAACGTTTTCTTGGCATTTGGTTTTAATTATTGTGCCCAGGCCCTGTACGACAGCATCCCACTATGTATTTTGCAGGTTTGCAGTATGACTCAGCCTCAGGTTCCCAGGGGCTGGGTTGGAGAGAGTAAAACAGTCAAGTAACCCAAACTCTAAAATACAAATGTCCCATAAATCAACTGTCCAATAACTCCCTACTACCCTATTGTTGTTCTTGTATTAGAACAAGTGCCTTCAAAAATGGATTCATCAAACAATGTACCAAAATGTGTATTACTGCATATAGAGACATTATGAACAACATAAATCTGTTGTAATGTTATTTGTTTTGGAGCATTGCTTAGAAACGTATACACGCATACTATATATACACATGGTTTGGGGATCACCTAAAATCTCAGAAAGATGTAGTATAAATGAGCATAAATGATTGAACATCCCCTTTAAAAGTGAAATATACATCAGTAATACGGCATTTGGGGCCACAGGGCAGGATATCTTAACAAAGCTAAGACCACCATATGCCAGAAGGAGACAGTTAAAGTGAACAAATTACAGCAGGATTTGAGCAGTGAATTGTTTTAGCAGAATTACTGTACGCTCCAATAATGTAATTAATCCAATTAAGTTAGTATAAAAAATAAAATGATTTTAGTATACTGTATGTAGCTCCCCACAACACCTGTCTCTAACCTTCACTACACTGTCTACACCCCCCCACCACCACCACCACCACCACCAACAACAACCCAGGATACTGCCCTTCCATTCCTCAGGGTCTACATCCCATTTACCTCTTTTTCACATCCAACCCAGGACCTCTAGGCAACAACCCATAGCAGAGAGGCACACCCCTCACAATGTCTAGACTGAGGAAGATGCCGTGAGTGAAAGAAGGGATAATGCATGAGTACACCCACAAACACTGCTTAATATTATGTTCTTGCTCCCGCTTTTACACACACACACACACACTTTTGTCAAAAGCCCTACTCAACTTGAGAGGTGTGTTCACAGGAGGGCCTTCCAACTACAGAGCACAGTGTTTCAACAGAACCCAGGGGAGGGACTGTCACTGAGATAGTCAGAGACAGGCTTCCTAGAGATGAGAGCCACTACAAAGACTCAGTGTGAGACTACTCCCAGTGTGGCTTCCCGGTAGTGACATGACACTGCTGAGCTGTGTGGGTTCGCTGAGGTGTTTTCCAGTGTGAAAGTAAGGTTGTGTTCTCCCAGAGTCCCAGCAACCCCGGCCCTCTTTCGGTCCTGCAGGTGTTCAAGTACGCCCAGGGTTCCACTCAGCCTGTTAATGGGCCGTTCGGGGTCTTACCAGGTCTTTTTGGACATGTGTTTCTCAGGCACAGCTTAACTGCTGCTCAAATTCAGCCAGGATTGGACCAGACAATCATCCGTGTGCAGGCGCTGGAGGTAGGGGGGGGGGGGGGGGGGGGGGGGGGGGGGGGGGGGGGGGGGGGCTGGCGGAAGGGAAGAGGTGTTAGAGGGAAGGCTCCTGTTACAAGAGGATTCTGGGATTATTAGAATTGGCAAGGATCCTAAACCACATACACACGTGGGTTTGGCAGGCATAGATGTACGTGTACACAAACACACACACACACACACACAGGCTTACCCACCCAGGGAACTGTTAAGGGATTCCCTCCAAACCACAAGCTTATCACAACAAATCAATGTCTGACCACCAATCAGGCCTGAGTGGCACAGTCCTCAGAGACACTGTGGCCAGGGCCACGGAGAACCTGAATAGTACATTGATTAGTGCACTGAATAGCACACTGAATAGTACACTGAATAGTACACTGAGTACTACACTGAATAGTACACTGAATAGTACACTGATTAGTACACTGAATAGTACACTGAGTACTACACTGAATAGTACACTGAATAGTACACTGATTAGTACACTGAATAGTACACTGAGTAGTACACTGAATAGTACACTGAATAGTACACTGAGTATTACCCTGAATAGCACCCTGAATAGTACACTGAATAGTACCCTGAATAGTACACTGAGTAGTACACTGAATAGTACACTGAATAGTACACTGAATATTACACTGAATAGTACACTGAATAGTACACTGAATAGTACACTGAATAGTAGACAGAATAGTACAGAGTGGATGGAGACTGTTTTAAAGTGTCTAGAATGCATACACTAAAATAGGGGCAGCACATAAGAAAAAACAAGTAGTAGATGTCAAACACATTCAGGCAAATTGAAATGTTGTCATTTCTTAACGGCACATAACCTGGAATGAAGCTCTTTGGTATTACATTATAACACATAGAATAATCCCAATTCACTCACTGTGTATCTGCATGATAGATATCATATTACACTTAAATTGATTTGGTGCTCCGGTCGGCTAAACATGCATGTTTGTCCACTCTCATGACACTTCAACAACAACAATCCAAGC
This sequence comes from Novumbra hubbsi, assembly GCA_016801125.1. Taxonomy (NCBI): domain Eukaryota; kingdom Metazoa; phylum Chordata; class Actinopteri; order Esociformes; family Umbridae; genus Novumbra; species Novumbra hubbsi. The sequence continues at coordinate 19,950 of JACXGK010005068.1, read as the reverse complement.
AGTGTGGTCGAATCACACACAGTATGACTGAACCAGACCACATCGATGTACATTGCCATGGGTTTAGAATGTTAGAGATACATCATATCGCACAATTTGTGTCCTTCTTTTGTAGGCCTAAATAAGATCAATAAAACCTTATATATAAATCGATCAGCCATTACATAATGACCACTGATAGGTGAAGTGAATAACACCTGTCAGTGGGTGGGATACATTCGGCAGCAAGTGAACATGTCATCTCAAAGATGATGTATTAACAGCAGGAATAATAGGCAAGAGTAAGGATCTGAGTTCCAGATACCACAACACACCTTCAGAGGTCTAGTGGAGTCCAGGCCTCCATGGGTCAAGGCTGTTGTGGAGCCAGATACCACAGCACACCTTCAGAGAATGACTATCCAGCTTGTTATCAGCGCATAGTTCAAATCCAGCATACGTGATGGTATGAGGTTGCATCAGTGCACGTGGCTGCAGTGACTTGGTTTTGGAGCAACATATGCTTCCATACAAACGTCTTTTCCAGGGCCTTGCATATTTCTGCAAGACATCTGCCAAACCACATTCTGCACGTATCACTGTGGCATGGCGCCGTAGTAAAAGAGTCGCAGTGCTAAACTGACCGGCCTGCAGTCTTTTATTAGCAATGCATTCTGTTTTTATTAGCATTTCACGCAGCATCCCAACTTTTGTGGGAATAGGGTTGTATAACTCAAAGCTTCTTCCTAGAACACTCCAAAGGCAAACACCAGGCAGACAAAAGGACAGATCGAAGTCTTTAGACTAGGGGGCTACAACCTCAGTGAAACGTCAACCTCGGTTCTTCAACTCTCGGTCTCTGTAGCCTAAATGCTAAAACTGCAGGGCAATTCCCAAGTTTAAAAAGCCTAAAGAAAATAGTTGACCCAGGAATGACCCAGGAATGGGCCTTGAAATGTGGCTTTTAGAGCTACTGGACTCCACAAGTGTCACTTCACAGTCTGCCCTAGGAGGAGCGTGGATCTCAAAGTGCCCTTCAACCACAGAACAGAGCTTCACAGATGAGGATGGTGCTGTAGGACTTGACGTCTTGACAAAAAGAGCTAAAGGGAAACAGGAAGTGACACACAGCGGATGAAGACTGTTCTTTCAGGCTATATGATTCGTCAGCTCCAGGTCTGCGTGATAACCCCGATTCCACAATGAAAGAATAATAAGTAGTAAGAAGTCATTACAGGGGAATGTGTGCTGGAAGATTGCTCGCTGCAGGGGTAACCCGTGATTGGTTTGTGGAAGCAGCACAGCACTGAGCATATAGTGCTAGCAAGCACGTTTCCCTAGCACGCCAATCGCAAATGACTTATTAATGAGGAGATGAGGAGAGTCTGCACCTTTAAAGTAAACACTTGTGAACATTCCCCATGAAACAGATGCTGAAAAGGAGGGGGAGGAAGAGGGAGATGGGGGAAAGACAAAACAGGAATGAAGTGTGAGGGGAGGGTTTGAAAGATGGCAAGAACGAAAGAGTAAATAAAGAAATTATAAGAATGAAAATGGAAAGTTATATCTGTTTTGGTGACCTGTAACAAGCACCAAGTCATAATGGAGTACAAAAACAACAAAGATAACACACAGAGAGAAACATCTTTAATATGTTCATGCCACGGGTCCATATCTAACAGTGAAGACACATTAACAGTCCGTGCAGCCTTAAAGATCAACAAAACCCTGCTGCGAAAATATAACGGAAAGAACAACAGAAATGTCCACAGAAATGTACTACCTGATAAAAAAATAATAATTAGCTGACACAATGTACAGAATGTTCTTTAAAAACGTGAATTCAGAGCTCCGGTGTGTGAGAATTTCCCTAGTTACCTTGGATAACGACACATTGCTCATTAGCATGCATTAGCATACGTTCCTCAGGGAACCTGTGGAAACATGTATGATTGTTTAGTAAAAATTACAATGCAGCCGTGGCTATTTATCTTTTGAGATGGGTGTTAATTTGTTCACGAGAAAATCGTGATTTGTATTTTGATAATGAATGGAAAGTAAATAGTCTTTCTACCTGCAACAGCAGCCACTCTTGATTGCTCAGGTGAGGAGGAGATGATTTCACTGAGAAAGCTTTAGCCTAACAAACATATACAGTAGTCCTAAAATATGTGTATGGTCCTAATAATAAGCAAACAATTGTGTACAGTTCAGCTGTGTGTATTAGAAGAACTTTAAACACTCTAATTGCAGTCCAGATTATTATATTATTCTAGATTTACATCCCATTCATAGCCAAAATCCCGTGGTGGGCAGCTGACTACTGTACCATTTGACCAAGTATGACCTAAATAAAACTCACCAATTAGGGTTCCGAGCTAAGAACCACCCAGATTAATCCTCATTTACCAATCTTTTTGCACACCTGTCACTCAATCCACCTCAAACGCATGGAAACCCTCCAGGGTATCAACTGGTCTACCAGACAAAAAAAAAAGATATCCGATAAATATGTAAAAATTCACCAATACGCAGAGCCAATGATTTAAATCTTTTTTTTTTCACGAGGCATACATTGCTCACAGAAAAGTCAGTTCCCAAAATCCTTGTCATGAATTACTTTCATTTTTATTTGTGAAAAAAACTACCTAATCGTTTGTGACAAATGACACATCATTTCATTCAGTGTAGAAGTAAACACGTACATACGGTGACAGTCATTGAGACAAATAATTCTGCACACTCAATAGCTCAGGCAATATTAGTCAAACTACAGGCTATCAAATGAGATGTAAGCCTTTTCCTGATCTGTCACAAACAATGCAGATCTTAACATCTTTTTGTAAAGTGTGTTGTGCAAGTTTAGAGCTTTATTAGTTAAGCAACAAACACTGTTCTAATGTTCCATTTAGTTACATCCCGTTTGCTTCCCTTTTCCAGCGGGAGCTGTGCTACTTGTTACATGTGTGGATACCTGCCAAACCTTTCGATTTTCAGAGTTAACCTGCTGATGTTTAACTTTTGTCTTGACTGCTCGAATTCGACCAACCGAAGATTATTCGCTAATGTATTGGAGAACTGTTACCTCATGTTGATGACAGAAAAGAGAAACGTTCAGAAACAATTATCAGGCAAGTGCTAACAGAGCGCTGAAACAGCATATGTTCCACTGAGCAGTAGTAGTACTAATATTATTGATAGTACTAGCAGTAGTAGTACTAATATTATTGGTAGTACTAGCAGTAATAGTACTAACATTATTGGTAGTACTAGCAGTAGTAGTACTAATATTATTGGTAGTACTAGCAGAAGTAGTACTTATATTATTGGTAGTACTAGCAGTAGTATTAGCAATAATACCAGTAGTAATAGAAGGACTTAGGGTGTCAAAAACTGCCAGATATAGAGCCTGTAGATTTTGTTATACACGTTGACACTAATCATGTAACAGGGTCATCCAAACTAGCTAAGAGATGTGTTGGAATCGAGTAATTGTCTCTGGCCTCTTCACAGTAAGTGATGAGATCTACAGCAGATTCACACAAATCGATGTGTTTTCTACCCCTCTGAGGAGATAGAATGTGTTGTGTATTGAGCACTGTGGAGACGTGTGGGCCCACAGTAAGGAACGCATACACTCTGCTTTAGAATCTTCCCAGCCTTTATAACATATTGGTCAAGCCAGACATGTTTAAAAGTGACAGACTCTATCCAAGTTCTTAATTAAACTCCTCGTCCTTTGGTTGCACTTGCAGGGATTTAGTGTCTGCTCTTCTGACTTGACTCACTCAACATCCCACTATGTCCGCACTTCTGACTTGACTCACCATCCCACAGTGCCCGCTCTTCTGACTTGACTCACCATCCCACAGTGCCCGCTCTTCTGACCTGACTCACCATCCCACTGTGTCCGCTCTTCTGACTTGACTCACCATCCCACTGTGTCCGCTCTTCTGACTTGACTCACCATGCCACAGTGTCTCCTCTTCTGACTTGACTCACTCAACATCCCCCTGTGCCCGCTCTTCTGACTTGACCCACCATCCCACTGTGTCTCCTCTTCTGACTTGACTCACTCA
>JACXGK010005068.1:0-15792 GCA_016801125.1 Novumbra hubbsi | reverse complement strand
CCATGCCACAGTGTCTCCTCTTCTGACTTGACTCACTCAACATCCCCCTGTGCCCGCTCTTCTGACTTGACCCACCATCCCACTGTGTCTCCTCTTCTGACTTGACTCACTCAACATCCCCCTGTGCCCGCTCTTCTGACTTGACTCACTCACCATCCTATTATGTCCGCTCTTCTGACTTGACTCACTCACCATCCTATTATGTCCGCTCTTCTGACTTGACTCACTCACCAGCCTATTATGTCCGCTCTTCTGACTTGACTCACTCACCATCCCAAAAACAAGACCACGGAGGACCGGGAATCCAGTGTTGCTGCCCTTAAAATCTAGACCCCGGGAGACCGAGCCAACTGCAACACTCACAGTTTCACCACCTTATAATGAAGACTGAGACAGCACACGTTCAGTCTGGCCTTTACCACAGCTTCAATTTGCCCTCACTCAACCCTAGCAAAGCTGAGAAGAATTATTTTCTAATTTCATAGTATCGTTTTGATCTTTAGTGTTTTTACTCGCTGCTGTACAATGTCTTTGAGATTTTTGGAAGGGTTATTAGTATTATTACAGTAATTATTAGTAATAATTCTAAATTTGAACCCACAAAACAAAGACAATCAGTACTTTTTGGGCGTGCAACAACCATTCCACCTTGATTCCTACAGGAACCAACTACTTGTAGAGTGTATGCACACATGACAGAAAGAAGCATCTGATAAATGGCATTTAGCATACTTTCTAAGTAACACTTCATACAAATCCACTGAAAGGACCTCTATACAGACAGAGGAAGTAGAGTTCAGTGATGGTCCTGTGGGACCACGTGTCATCTATTTAAAAAAATGACAAGTTTTTTAAATGAAGCATAACATATAGTTGAAATAAAGATTAGAACATGAATTACTATCTAGGTTGCTTCTGCATTACCATAAGCCCATGGATCAAATCCTTCCCTGGGAAACATGAAGACTAAAGCATGTTCAGTGAAAGCAACTGCCCTGAGAGATCTAGTGGAGGAGAGGGTTTGAAGTGCCCATGAATAGATGATGAAGTTATCCGCTAGACACAGTATCCCTTACAGAAATCCTACCTGTCAACTACACTGTACACATACACAAACTTAAAAAGAAAATACTGGTCACTTGATTTAAGGAGGGGACACAATTCTTTTGATGTTTTCTTTCGTTACAGATTGGATTGGTTGTCACAGTTTGCGAGGCGTTACTTGCCATTGATGGCAATGGATTATGAAAATGCGTTGAAGCAGGTGATGAAATATATACTCAAAATGTCCCATGACTTCCTATTTGCACATTTTTGTTGTTCTATACAGCATCATTTAAACATAATTTAATGGCACAGTGACAACATCAAAAAAGGGTGAAAAATCATTATGTGTTGATATGGAGTGGTATAAAATGTTAATAATGCATTGTAGTCATAAGTTGCAGAAGCAATGTTGAGGAATCGCCTACCAGCAAAGAAAAAGGAAAAATAAGTCTGCATGAAAAATTTAATGAACTAGATCTTTAAAGGGCCTATGAATTCCAATGTGGTGAATTAAACATTACGCTTAATTTAAAACAGGTAGTTCAACACGTTTGGCCTTAAAGCGTGATTGAACAGATGTTCAGGTAATGAGTGCAAGTGGGCTCCCCTATGTATTGCACCTAGTGAATACCCAAAAGAGAACTGTTGAGATTATCTTTCCCCTTTCTCTCTCTCATAGCCCTTACAGACACGTCTCTAAGCATTTCAAGTAACCAGCACCCTCAACCACTGAGCATCGACTGAAAAAGTATATCCAAGGAGATTTTGTTAGCCCAATATGAACCAAGTGTGGACATCACAGTAAAGTATAAAAAGGCAGCAGTGCAATACAGTACAGTGCTGTAAAATGACAAGTAATTGTCTCTGGCCCCCTCCCAGTTGTAGGTAGGGATAAGATCTCTTCCACAGACCCACACAGCTGACTGCAAACCGAGATTTGCCCATATCAGCAGATGGCGTTTGTAGACAATGCTCTCTTTCTGAGGATCTAGACTGAACACTGTGTAACACTTTGGATAGCGTTGCACTAATATAAACAGACAAGGACTGGCTACCCCTCAGAGTATGGCTCCTCTGTAGGTTTCCTTCTTGGTTCCAACCCAACTAGGGAGTTTTCCTAGCCACTGTGCATCAATTCATGTTGTTCCTTGATCTTTGAACTTGAGGCTGGTTATCTGTATAAGCCCTTTGAGACAACTTTAAATGTAAAAATAAATGATAATATACATTTGATTGATCGAGTACAGTCCATTAAAGAAAGGTATAACATTATATGTATAAGAGTACAGTAAGTGTACAGTAAAATACATTTTACATTAGTATATTACCGTGAAGAGAACTAAGTATAGTACAGTAAAATATTATTAAAAACAGTGTCAAAGCCATTCTCAAAGGTTTTGGTGCCAAGCAGCTTTCTTCCTCTGGCCTTCTTCCTCTGAGAGTAACCAATTACCTTTTTACATTTAAATCATTTAGCAAATACTGTAATCCAGAAGAAATTACCGCTGTTCTTGTATTAATTATTCATAATACTGGACCTCTTTGGGAATGTTTTTATTTTCAAAAACAATTTTGGTTACAAATGAAAATGGAGACAAATGAAGAAAGGGTTAGCATGGCATATACGATGAATGAGTATAATGCCTCTAAATTATTCAAACTAACTCCATTTTCATCCAAATCTTTTCCTGGATGTCTCCATGCTCAATAGTAATTATTTCTCCCAATGTGCCCTAAATACACGTTTGAATTATACTTTGTTCATAACAACAAAAAATAGAAGAAAAATACTTTCTGTATTTTCACATTTCAAGCCGAAGAGTCTTTTTTCAAATGAAGGCCTCCCAAACTGTCCCAATCAGTGGAATGGCAGGACAGGTACATTCTAATATTTTGTAACATTTCAGACAGTAACTAGAATTGTATGGTGTGGTTCTGTCCTTGCGTAATATTAAGGGTACCTGTAACTATGCAATCCTTAGATACTAAGCCCTCTAATGACCATTGATTAGTGACAGATGTTCTGATAGTTGAGATCAGACAGTTCAGATAAACCTTTAATGTTTAGTACTCAGAAAAACATCGCCCACTTCATGTAACACCCAAATAATGCCTTCATTGGCATTACATCTTATACACACTTATTCTTAAAGCACACTCGATTGGGTATATCCTCAATGGAGGTGCATTTAGGCACTCCTCCATTCTGTGATTTTGTGTCCAAAAGTAATAGTCTTAAAGCTGGAATCGCCCCTCTATCAGCAGAACCCAGATAGCCCCGTCAGACCCCAACCTCTGTAACACAGCCAAACATCACACACTCCGGCTCCTGACTCCAGGGCGTAATGCCAGAAACCTGGCACAGACACACACACACACACAGCCACCCGTTAAGCAACAGTACAACAATCAAGTGTTCCCTTCCTACAGCCTTATCATCAGACAAAAGGAACACAGGGAGATTGGCTTGGAACTACAAGTACCCGGGAACAGAGTTTACTCAGAGGAGCTACCACACACCACACACCAACCCGCCATCAATACGGAGCCTTCCTTTAAACAGGCCAGTGACCAGGGTTTTCTCTGGAGAGGAACCACTGGAAGGCAGTGTATGGTTTTAAGAACTTCTTTGAGGTTTAATAATTGCTGATGAGTGATTTTAGGTTGTACTTCAGTTCACATATAGAAGACTCCCGGTGGGGACCATATTCGTAAATGTACAGGCCTAACCTTGGAAATTACGGATGAAAAGCTTAAGGAGAAATATGATATTAATTGAATTTGTCTCACACATGCACACGCTCACACACATCGAGTGTGTGAAAACACAGCATAGACAGAACCCTGAAAGTTAATTATCAGTTGAGTGAGAAAAAGCAATGAGGCTTTCTTGGCAGATTTCCTGCTCACCCAGGTTGACGAATTGGCATGGGCCCTTTGACAGAGCTCCACTCTCAGTTTACTAGCATTTTTCCATACTGATTCAGATCTCAGGCATGAAAGTGCACTAATGGAAATGCATATTTACTTCATTTGCATGGCCCAAGGAACGTCTTCAATCGCTTTGTCACTTTCTAATTAACGCTCAAAACCCAATTAATCAATAACGAGCCAGCTTCATTCTACTGCCGTATATTCAATTCAAATTAACTATTCCTCAGCCTTTGACAGTTATAATGTTAGGCACATTAAATATGGCTTAATAAACACAGAAATAAATGGCTGTAAATTGCTCAATATATCTATTTGTAGAATGTTAATCATTTATCATCTTGGTACAATTATTAATGTTGCCAGAGAGACAATTACTATTAGCTAGCTTTATGCACAAAGCGTTCATATTTTAATATGATAATATTTGAAATACTTGGCATAAGAAAAGCAATGATTTCCGCCGCTGTGCAGCGTCATCAACAACATCCACAATCCACAATGCAGAAGAGTTCAGAATAAAATAACCTCTGTAAGGTTATCAGCCAGTTAACATTTTGCACAAACATGACATTTAAAAACTAAAAGGATGAACCATGAACATATTTCATGAATCACCATGAAAATGTGGTGGACGGGACAAATGGATCACGGTCTTAGCTCTCTGCCCGGTTGCTCGGTTGAAAGACAAAACCCGCAGTCGATAAACGGCACAGGGACTTGTATTGTGAATGAAAGGAAAAACAATCGCAGTTCAAGGAAATGCCAGGTCTCTCTTAAAAAAAAAGAGGTTGACCTCAGAGGATGTTCAAGGTTAAATCAAAATGCTTCATCGTGATTCAACGAGGCCCACTCACCTGAGGGTAAAGACCTGTACCGTTGACAGGGTGGAGAGAGCCAGGAAGGTGGACACCGTCTCTCTCTGCCTGATTGGTCTAGTAGGCACCATCACCACAAAGTTACTGTCCAGCCTCCGGTCAGACATGGGCTGGGACAGACGTACGTTCCCGATGCGCTGCATGGGCGTGGGCCCCGAGAAGTAGCCCATGGGTCCCTGGTGCTCTGTGCGCATGGAGCCGCCCTTCCTGGAGTCCTCCGAGCTGCACTCCCCATTCTCCATGGACTGCACCATGTAGTACAGCTCCACCGGGGTGCCCTGGGCCTGCTCCGGAGCCCTCTGCCTGCCGGGCCTCACGGTGGGCGGGCTGAACCAGCTGGCCAGGGGCTCCAGTTCCGCCACGCACATCCCCAGCTCCCCTTTCAGACGGCACGTGCCCCTCACCTCCTGGGTCTCGTGGAAGGCGAACATCCTCACACAGGGCAGCCTGTGGATGGAGGTGAAGTCATCCCAGTCCCTCCCCCCCACGTAGAACAACACCTGCACCTTGGGCCGACTGGGGTGGATCCGCCCGCTGATGATGAAGGTGTGGACCTTCCAGTTGTAGGTGAAAAGGGGTTGAGAGGAGGACGGCGACGGGGAGGTGAAAGAGGGGCCATTGAAGGGACCGGGGCTCTGCAAGAGCTCCGGGGGAACGACTTGCTGGACCCACAGGGGTCCATAGCTGGCATTGACGGAGGGCGTCTGACGGGCCTGCTGGATGAAGAAGGACTCGATCCTGGCGTGAAGGCTGGAGTTCCTCATCAGGTCCTGGTTGGCCTCCTTCAGGAAGAAGGAGGCCTCGGCGTTCAGGACCTGGTAGCTGACAGGCAGGTAGGTGGGCATGGGGCTGTACCTCTGTAGGCCTTCCAGGATCACCCTGCTGTATGCCACTGGAACACAGAGAACAGGTGGAGCCAGAGGTTAGATAACTGTCTATTACCCTCTTTGACAGGGCGGACCGGGGAAAGTACAATGAGGTAAAAAAACGACACTGATAAATGAACAGGACAGAGGATGTAAGGACCATGGACAGCGTATTTAACAGGGAAACGGCGTGACCAGATGACCGCTTCATTTCTGGGCATGAATATACCCATACACACCTTGGCATACGCACCGCCGTCCCATATCCTAATTTAAAAATATTTGCTCCAAAGTGTTTATTTGATATCCCCTGGTGCTTTTTCTCTCTCCCAGTAGCATGTAAAAGGACTTCCAACAGTTAAACAAAGAGAGTACAAGTCCATGGATTAGGAATCGAATGTGATCTACAATGATGGACTGTTTCTACTGGTAGACATGGTTCCCTTTTAAACCCTAATTACTTACTAATGTCTTCCCTCACTCGCTTGTCTTTGGACAGCTTGGTTTACATCCTCCACATTATACTTCCGGCTGAAGTCTGTAATCGACCATGGCCTGACCACCCCCCCAACCCCCCCGCCCAAACAGGAAGAGCGTTCTGAAGCTTAGCTGTGCTGTAACGTGCCTCACAGAAAATCGCAGTAGTCATGTGACAGAGATATAGGGACTACATCTCAATTTTACATAGACGTTACTTGTATCCAGACTCCCTTAATGAGAGTGCATTCATTTTCATTCTATTTTTATAGTGGCCCCTCACGGGAATCAAACACACCAAAAGAAAACTGGCTCTTACAAAGTGAGCTACTTTATTACAAAGTGCTTAAGATTGTTGGTATCAACTAATGCTGACATTCTTAAGCGTAATACTTACAAGCTCCCATTCCCCTATGGTTTACAGTAGAAGGATTTCATGTCCACTGTCCTTGTAAATAACCTTAACTCAAAGATTTTTTGTACAGTCTCTACCCATGTAAACACTTATTTGTCCAGACACTTGACCTGCTTTTCATATCCTGTACAGAGCCCAGAGAACATTGAACCCTAGCTAACCCAACACATCAGGAACTGAAATCTTGTAACATGTTAACACAATGAGTCCAAGAAACCCCATAACATTTCCAATAGATTACTTTTTTATATATATATATATATTATTTATTTGCCCTACAATAACCTGATAATAAATAATTTGAAAGAATTCTGTCAGAACAGAACAATGTTTTCTATGTCTGGAATGAATATCCAACTAGTCAGTGGCCGTTGTGTGGAGTTTTTATTAAGTGGTTTTGCATGGTTTAGAAACAATCCTTGGCATATCAATGACTCACCCATGTTGTTTTCACACGCCAAAATAAATGTCTTTACCTGTGATAAGTGATGTAAGATATGCTGGAAGTACTGCAGGAGTACCATGTAAATAAACAAAAGATAGTGCTTCTCTTGTCTCCCTTTCGGAAAGGCCCGCCCTATAGTTCTGATACTGTTTTTTGCTCTTTTCTAGTTACTCTTGGAACTCCTGTTAGGAACTTCCCATGATGTCACCAATGAAGGGACTGTACACACGACATGAAATGCTAATGCATAATTAAAAACAATTAGAGATATGTATGTAAAGGACAGATCAGATCCAGCATCCTTGTATCAGTGTAAGATTGCCTATACTTCTGCGTATTAATGATTGGAACAGAACATGTAATGAGATGAGTACAATGATTAGACACGGTTTATATACTCAGGCTGTAACATTTATTGTTTGTCTGTATTTGTTTGTGTGATCATGCAGACCAGATGGGCTCTTTCCTAGTGAACAATGTGCTTAGGCTTTCTGCTCCGATTGTGTTTTAATTGACTCACTTGTTGACAACGTGCAACTTAACAACTCCAAATGCAATGAATCTTAAAACTGTACCCAGATATAAATCAAAGGGCAGTGTCTTAAGCTGTATGTTAAAGCTGCAGCATGTATTCAGTTGATCCCTGTGATTTTTTTTTTTAAACTGGACACTACTACTACCCGGGACTGGAATTACTGTTTCTGTAAAGTAATGACATCTTGTTATGGTTTCTTTATTTAACTAGTACCATGTGTGTCATTAACCCAACCAGCTCAGCTCCCCCACCACAACTGGACATAATGGGATGTTATCTATGAAAGATTTGGAAGCCGAAACCCACAAGACAGCCCATGATGTATGTGTGCCTATTAATTCAGAATGTTGGTGTACAGTTGGATAAACAGAGCTGGGAATTATGACCATTGATATATTGGACATTTAAATGTTAGTTTTTATAATCAATTTTGTAAATGTCCTTTATGTGTAGTGGAGGTGGGGGTGGACTCAAAGATGTGTAGAAGTGCACCATCATTGTCTCTGGCAGGTTGAACTTCATACACTGCCACAGGAAGTACATCCTCTGCTGTGCTTTTCTTGGTGATGGCGCTGGTGTTTTGCTCCCGCTTGAGGTCCTGGGTGATGATGATCCCCAGGAAGCGAAAGGACTCCGCAATGATTACCCACCTGTAGGCGGTCTCATCCCCACCAGAGATGAGCCCAATGAGGGTGGTGTCATCCGCAAACTTCAAGAGCTTGAAGGATTGATGACTGGAGGTGCAGCAGTTGGTGTTTAGGGAGAAGAGCAGAGGGGAAAAGACGCAGCCTTGAGAGGATCTGGTGCTGATAGATCGGGGAGCCGAGACATGTTTTTATAGTTCCCCAGTTCTGAGGCACCCAGGACACCTCTCTCCTCAGTCCTCGTCGGAAGGCAAAGACATTATTCTTTCTCCTCCCAGGCCCCCACAGGAAGCCCCCAAAGCTCCCTCCCAAAAAACTTTCAGGGAGGCCTCCTTGCGGAGGGCCAAACTGGCCAGCGTGCAGCGCCCGGGAAGGAGGCTATGGCCATCAGCTAACGAGTATGGTTAGCTTGTTAAGACGTCCCTCCAATTGTCGCTGCAACTCTGCAGGGTCTATTTACAGTTTCAGTTATTCTGTCACAATTTAGGGAAACTAGACGCCAGGCACAGAGTTAACAGACAACGAAAGGTTTTAATAACAAAATGGGTAATGATATTTCTATATAAAAATACAGTTGGTATTATCCCCTCAGACACTTGAAATTGTTATGTGAAAAGCGATCTGGCAAACTTTGAAGGCATTTCAACATTAAGCCCCAAATCAAATGGCTATTCTGGTAAACAGACAAAGAAAGGTATGAGGTCTCAAAGGTCGATTTGTCCAGAATACTTGCTGATATTTGTCCCTGAAACCATTTATTGTAGTCTGATTGTAGGTACTGAAAAATATGTATATAAGTGTTATGCAAAAGATAATCCGTTTTAACGTGTCCTTGAGGTATGAGAAAAAGGTTTTGTTATACCTGGCTTTTCCACTTGCCTAGAAAAAGTTCACCTTTTGTTGAGAAAATGCATTGGGACCTTGAAGTCACCATCAATACTTTCAGTCAGAATAAGTGGACACTTTTCCCTTTCAAAACAAATTCTATGACTTCTTTATTTTGACTCTTCAATGGTTCAATATACTATAAATGCCAGCAGCTCTTTTGGCACAAGCGCTTCCATTGGCAAACTGAAAAAGTTTAAAACCTTATCAAAGACTGCAACTGATAATGCCTCCACGTAAAAGAAAAAATAACAAGATGATAGACTTTTTGAGGTTTTGAGGGACACATCTTTTATAAGAGCAAAACCGTTTCTTGATGTACAGTCACCTCCAGAATTACTAGCACCTTGTATTGTACAAAATAAACAACACAGATAAAGAGCTATGTTTTATTTAAATTAATATGAAACATTATTATTTTATCATAATACAACTGATCAGAGAAAAAAAATAAACTCAAAACAACGGGTTTCAAACGTCATTGACCACAGCCAATCACTGGGGGCATAGTAAGTAAGCTGGTTCATGGACCACTGCATCATCTATAGCAACGGGGTCAACCCCGCCCTTTCTCATAGCTTCCTATTTCTCCCCATTCCTTAATAAAAGTTGGTCTCAGCAGCTTTGGGAATATGTTTAAAGAGACCACTCTTAGCTAGAAACATATATTATATATATACTTCCATATTAGAAAATCATATTACCGGGTAGTTTATTTTAAAACGTTTTTTTTATTATCATTATTAAGGGTGGCAATAATTTTTTGACACTTTCTCCTACCAGATGGAGTGGATTCAGTAAATAAGAGCTGTTAGGCTGGTTGGAAAGAATATTCCGACACTTGTTACTTTTGCAACAGCGCGATACGCCACCAATGGGCATGTAGCCACAATTAACAATAACCTTCAGCATGCTGAAACATACAGACACAGACCATCATTAAAGGTGTCAAGCTGACTCGAACTTAAAGGCATAAAACCTGGACGAGTGGAGCATGTAACTGAGCCTACGGCCCACAGGGCAACAGAGCCAGTAAGAATCCACCGGGTAATGGGGCCAGCTCACACTCAGCAACCCAGCGTGGCCAGCAATCACATTTCAGTGTTACTGACGAATGTGAGTAGCCTGGGATAATATCCCCGGCCAGAGAGAACAGGTACCATACTAATAGCTCTAAGTGCCCAGCATGTGGACCCTGACAAAGTATGTGACAGGGGAGCCAAGGCAGAAACTGGGTAGGGGAGAGGGGCATTCAGTAGTCTGTGGGGTTAATCGGATCACTTCTGGAGCTAAGCTGAACATCATCATTCATTGCCAAGCGACACATTCTGCAATCGATAGGTTCAATTATGTTTCCCCTTTGTGAAAAATGTAGTAAAGTTTGGCATTGTGACTGGGTCGAGAGTGAGTCTATATTTCATCTGCAAAAAGTATTTCCTTATGTTTCTCGATTGCAGGTTAGGGTTATTTTAATTTGGAAAAGATCAGATGGCAGGGCAGCCTATAGATTCCCCTGCTTCTGTTCGTGGTACACACAATCAGCCTGTACTTCCCTAGCCACCATGGCCCTGCTGGCCTCATGTGGCTTCAGTGGCCGTGAAGGGCACCGGCTTGCCTACAGCCACACTAAATCACCATATTCCCACATAGGTTTCAGTTGGAATTGCATGTGCTGTGCTCCTTAATTCCCACTGATCCTGATGTAGAGGTAGGTACTATAAATGCTCTATAGTTCAGGGGCATACAGATCAGAACACATAGCTTAAAACGTTGATTGACTAAGGCCTACACGCTCACCAAACATATTTGCATATTTGAACTGAACATGTATTTTATCCAACTCAACATGTATTTTTACCCATGAACATGTATTTTAACCCACTGAACATGCATTTTAACCCACTGAACATTTATTTTAACCCACTGAACACGTATTTTAACCCACTGAACACGTATTTTAATCCATTGAACACGTATTTTAACCCACTGAATATACCTATAAAAAAACACTTATCATGGACTTTAGAAGGTTTTCAAAATATCGTGTTTTTAAGCATTCGTATAATGTTAATGACCCGTAAATAATGAATTTGGAAAAACATGAAAATATGCAATTAGAAAATAAATTTAGTACAAAGAAACTTCCTGAAGGAATTCGTACTTTAAATTCTTCATCAAAACTGTGCAGAATGAAGATGGAGCTTAATCAACGTGTTTGTTGTTGTTGTCTACACAGTTAATGCATCGCACCAAGCAGCCCCAATTAGAGCCTAGAGGTAATTCCTCTAAAGCAGGATGCCTCAAATCCATAATTCCTGCTTCCCCAGTTGGACATAATTTGTTTCAATGCTACAGGAATCTTTCAGAAACGTTAATGGAAAAAACACCCCGGTCGGACGTTAGTCATGCTTGGCCGGAGAAAACTCTTTCAGCATCTGCCTAGCATCTCTTTATCTATGAGGAAGCGCTTTTCGGCACTAAAGCTTGCATAGAGCCATCTCTCCCAAGTGGGGTTACTGAACAATGAACAGTGCTCCGGCAGTCATGGCGAAGGAAAAAACTGAAGCTTTCCGCTTTAAGGCACATTGGGGACCTGAATGGGCTTTTTACGACACTTCACAATCCTGTTCATTGCCTGTAAATCCGATGCTGTACATTGTATCAAGGGATCCAATGAAGGGAATTGCAGTGGAGGGATCAACGCTGGAGCCAGCAAGCGTTTAGCCTAAAAGGACTGATGCAAAATTGAGCAGGGCAAATTTGCTGAGCGGTGCGATGTAGAAGTTAGCCATCCGATTGTGTTGGCTCCGATTGTGTCGTTTAGGTCCGGCTGATTGGGGAGAGAACCGGGGAGCTTGTCCTATTCATCTTTCCCTTGTCAGTGTCAAATGATCGCCAGATTTGTCTGCCCTCTCGTAGCGAGTTGCCCTGCATTCAAAGTGAGGGAAATAAATGCAGCGACAATGACAGATTACCTAGTGCTCAGCTCCGACATAAGGCTGGCCATCTGTCAGAAATGAGTGTCTGTAGGCACATGGTAATCTCATCCAACGAAATCCATGTCAGGTCGGGTTTATGGTGCAGAATATGTTTCTTGGCAAAGCTGGGCAATGAGACACAACAAAGAATCTAGAACAAGACAAAGGTTTGCAGGTGAACAATAGGTTACTACAATTGCAGCAAGTCGATTGAGAGCCAATGGTTGGTTAAGAGCACAAAACAAGGGTTTCCATGATTTCTGAAGATGCAAGCCACATTAAGGTCAGACCACAAATACATGGTGTCATCTTTATTATACCTTGGGTTCCGGAACAATCCATGGAAGTGGATTTGAGATACTGCTTTCAAATCAAACTACAGCTTGGTGTGAAAACATTGACAAGACAACCCTGAAGGTTCCCATTGACATTAATCATGAGAATTTAGATCCTCAATAATTTAGATTAAAAAAGCAGAGGAAGGTTGGTGTGGAGGCCAGATGTTACGATAACAGAAAGTCAAGTAGAATTTATTTAAAAAAAGAGTACAATGAAAGACCCAAAGATGTCAAAGGCTTTTTGCGGTATTTTATGGTTTTAAAAATGGACTACCATATTTCCCTGTATTTAGAACTCTATTTTGCAGACTTTGTAAGCATCCCCACTGTTGAGTATATTTCCACAGCCTTCCTCCAAACTTCACTCAACATAAAGCAAGCTGCTTTGTCCATCAGCAGGAGCCAAACTGCTCCGAAGATTTTCAATTCATCATAAACGATGAGGAAATTCAATGAAAGGGATTGCTGTGAGGTTATTTGAGTAGAGGGAAAATGTGGTTTGTTTTGAGGTTAGACTACTGGATAAAGATGTACTAATCTACTGATAAGTGCTGCTGCTTTTAAGCAGAGGGAGGATGAGGCGAAGGATGAAAAGGTGGTGGATATTGCCAAGATGTGTGTGTGTGTTCCCTGTGCAGCCAAAGGCAGTCCATGTAAACATAAATGTATATTGAGCCAGCTTGCACCATCGTATGGATGATGAAAAGTTTTGCTTCTGAGGCCTGAACTACAAAAGTCCAGATGAATTTACAGGCTGGGTGTAACTAGTAAGCAGCCCCTGGCAGAGACAGGATTCTGTTCATCAGTAGTGGAGGAGAGGAAATCTGCTTCTGACAGCAGCATGGTGATAAACAGCATACAGAAACTGAGTCTTAGCTCAGATGGCCCTGAGGAATTCAACATGTGCAACAGGGACGTAGGAAAGGCAGCATTTCAGTACAGAAACGCTGAAATGAAATGAACTCAGGGTCCCTGGCATTCACAGCTCAGAGCGCACACACTCAAGCTATATCCCATCCCAGAGTGCCACAGAGAATTTGAATATTGCTTTGTTTCAAGGATAGAAAACTACACACTGTCAATTTCACTCCTCTGTGAGGCATGGCGCTATCAGGCCTTCCTCCCCCAGTTGCCTGATATTGTGACGAATAGCAGCAAAAAGTTCAGTCAGATAATTACTGCTCGCTGCCTTTGGTTTTGCTGAGAAAAAGCTTTTCAAAGAGTTTCCCTATTTTTATGACCAATCATAAAATAAGGACCTGCATCATAAAATGTCTCTGTACTCTATCACCGTTGCAGTCTTTAAAAAGTTGTCTCTTCATGCAAGAACACACACAGGTGAAATATTGAAAAGCGTCATCCAAGGTCACATGGCTCAGAGGCACAGAGTAAATCGTATACCTGGGCGATACACAATGAACCACAGTGTATCCTCTCTCTACTTTGCAGACAAAACCCGTCTTTGTTGTTCTTAGAAACGCTAATTGATTTGAGATGTGACATCTCTGTAGTCATAATGGGCTCCTACCCTTGCATGGACAGTACAACAGTACAGAAGCAGAAACTGTGTACATACACTTTCAGTGGACTAGAGTACCTTTAAATGAAAGCCTTCATAATGTATTCTCCATTGTGGCAAACAGACTCATCCCGCTTTTCAGGAAAGTGGTATTGGTCAACCTCTTTATGGAAATATGTTTTTTGTGATTTAGAGACACATCACACATGTATACAAAATGTGGTACAAAGATTTCTGCCCACGTCTGCAATGTCTTCGCTTCTTCAAACTGTAGAGTAAAAGTTCAAGATCAGTTATCCGGCATATTCATACTAGAAGCCAGTCTTATTCCAATCTGCTGTTTTAGTTCAGATACGTGGTTCCCATATTGGGAAGTGGCATTCCCTCAACATGTGGCACCTGAACTTCCTGGGTGGAGCAGAGTGTGTTTTTAAAAATCTAAGTAAACAAACAGTATTTTTGGTTTTGTGCTTGAAACATAAATATTTTCAGAATTCCTTGTAATCTTCAGCAGTATTCGGGAATTCTGTTGCTGGCTATTAAAACTTTCACATTCAAAGTTCAATAAGTCAATACTAATTTCCCACCTTGTAAATTCCCTTAAAAAAGGATTACACTATCCACTGCTTGTTTTCTTTCTTGAACAGGAATTGAGTAAACTGAATGTTAAAAACAAGCAAATGACAGACACATTTTGCTTGCACTTGTCTGCAATTGTCCGTTTGGGAAGAGATTATCCGTCAGTCGAGGAAAAGAGCTGGTGAATAAATGTTGTGAACACATTTTCAGATAGAGCCATTCCTCTCCTACCACTGAATATCCCTGCAAGTTAATTATTGCTGGGAAGGAAGCTAGCTATTCCGTACAAACAAAACATAAACATGTATTGAATGTTAAATAGGAGGCCCTGGTGTGTAAAGATTGCAAATTTGCAACACACGAGTCTCATGTCATGGGCATTCTCAATGCATGAGCATTAAATGCATGAGAGTAAAAAAATGTAGTTTTTGCTGCGTTGAAAGAAGATGAATAGTGCTTAGCACAGCCAGTTAATATAATAATATATAATAATTTATATTTAGGGAGTTTTTAGGAATAGTTCAAATAGTTTTTACCATCAAACCGTTGAGCTACTTGTGCATGTTGAGACTTTGTGTAGTCGAGCAGCTCCAGCTAGCTAAACATTCACTAAATGCATAAAAAAAATGCAATAACATTTACAGTCTCTGTCAAACAGCTTCTCTGGAATTCCTAATTCTCCAGGGTTTTTCCCTTTGTCTTCCACTCTTACTGTGACTGTGGGCGGGGCAGCTCTCCCTCCCTCCTGCTCCTGGATGCGGGCTGATTGAGCGAACCTGCATGTCATCAACTTCATCAAGCTCTGTATATCTACCCTGGTTCTCCACTATCTCATCGCCAGATCCTTCAGTCTGCTACTGTGGTGGTTCACGGTCTTGGTCCGTCTCTGTATTATCTAGTGACATTCCCTCGATGTTCGTGCTTGGAAGTAATTGTGTTTTTCTTGCTTCCCGTCATTAGTTTCAGCTGCCACACCTGCCAGCCACGCCAAACCTCTCCTCACAGCCATACTGCCTGCCACCCCATCCACTACTCTCCACTGCTCTCCCCTTCAGCCCTGCTCTCCACCATCTCCACTTCAGACCTGATCTCCACCATCTCCACTTCAGACCTGATCTCCACCATCTCCACTTCAGACCTGATCTCCACCATCTCTCCTTTAGCCTTACTCTCCACCATCTCCCGTTCAGCCCTGATCTCCACCATCTCCCCTTCAGCCCTGATCTCCACCATCTCTCCTTTAGCCTTACTCTCC
>JACXGK010005067.1:0-35109 GCA_016801125.1 Novumbra hubbsi | reverse complement strand
CCCAACCCCACATCCATAACCCCAACCCCACCTCCATTACCCCATCCTCCAAATGCGTGACAACACAAGGCTGTCCTCGCCTGACACCTTTTTGACTCCTCTCTGGAGAATATGCTTGAAAGGTTGTGAACCCTACATGGATGATAATTCATCCTGCATGACATGTTAAAATATACTCATAAAAGCCTTACCTGTATAGTAATATAAACATTCTATAGTAATATAAACATTCCTTACCTATATAGTAATATAAACATTCTACAGTAATATAAACATTCTATAGTAATATAAACATTCTATAGTAATATAAAATGTCTTACCTATATAGTAATATAAACATTTCTTACCTATATAGTAATATAAACATTCTACAGTAATATAAACATTCTATAGTAATATAAACATTCTATAGTAATATAAACATTCTATAGTAATATAAACATTCCTTACCTATATAGTAATATAAACATTCTACAGTAATATAAACATTCTATAGTAATATAAACATTCTATAGTAATATAAAATGTCTTACCTATATAGTAATATAAACATTTCTTACCTATATAGTAATATAAACATTCCAAATAAAAGACATGGACAAAAACAAGATTGACTTAATTACCTAATACACAGATTCTGTGTGTGCAAAAATGTGCAAACCTTTGGAACCTGGAAATTGCAGTGATAACATGAAATAAAGGTCTTAAATAGCTGCTTATCCGTCTCTGACATATTTTGTGGGGTCTAAAGCAAACGCGTGGAATTGGTAAGTAACCTGCATTGTCACATAAAACAAGACTGGTTCGGGCTACAAAAAGATTTCCTGGTGAACACTAAAACCATCTATACTTGGGGCTTCACATACTGCCAGGAAATACTGTGGGTCGGGGGCAGTCTCACAGGTGGTGATAATGGGCCCACCATCCCAATCTCTTCCCCAGCTCTCCAGCCAAGTCCGTACATGTATCAGCTACGTCTGGCTTCCCCTCTAAACCTCCAACCTGCCTTTGTGTCCGAGCAGAGGCATTAGTCGGTTCCTCTTGCCCAGAAATGTTCGCGTGATGTCCTGATGGTGAGTGTTGAGTGGCAAGATTCGGCGACTGACTGCAGCGGTCAGTGACTCCTCCTCTTGCTGCGATAGGAGCTGTATCAGGGGCGGCGAGTCTTAAGTCCTTGGCCTCCTTCCTTTGGCCATTTCTGGAGTTCTCCCACCACTCCGTCACGATGACCCCAGCCTTCAGGAAGTGCCCATTGTTACACTGAAGAACACTGGCAGGTACTAAAAGAAAGGGTGTGTGTGGGTGTTTGTGTGTGTGTGTGCTGGCAACGTTAGGAGAATTATACTCATGATAGATGTGTCTTTCTTCCTGTTAGTTGTTTCTCAGGAGTGTACTTTTTCCCATGCTGTGACACACACACAGTGTACACGCATGCAACTAACCATGACGCTCTCTGTAAGCACACAGTGGGAGGGGGAGGGGTTTCAGGGGTGGAGAGCTGACAGAAAAGGGGTGACTCTCATTCCCCTGGAACCAAAAGATCTTCCAAAGACTTACAGAGAGGAGATAGGAGAGGTTTTCAAGTCAGGACAATAATACCTTCTTCCCCTGGTCTAGAAACAAAAGCAACTTGAGTCCATTTGGCATATTGACACATAGGAAAATACATGGAGTCATTGGTCCTCTCGACCCTTCCACCCCCGACATTTACATTTCAACAGATAATTCCTTGTCTTTTTCTCATTTCTTTTTTGAAAATGACATAGAATGGTTTATTTTTTCATTTGGACCCCCAAGCTGGACTGTTCCTAGGTAAGATCAGCGTCCTTCTCCAATGAAGATGGAAACAAGAGCTTATCCAGATCAGCTTTCACATCCACTACTTCAAACGTGACCCCTGGCCTCTGACCCCTAACCTCTCACCCATATCCCCAGCCTGTCTATAGGAGTCACCTGTCTCCCTCCTTCTCTCTCCGTCAGTCCATCCAACCCTGGGAAAGCTAATCCTTCTACTCTACACCGTTTGTCACATGTATTGTATGTTTGTATGTGACTTCCCATAATCCTTAGTCTCGGTTTTCCTCTGAACCGCATTACGAGACGCAGGTCTCCGTTAGCCACAGAACACCCAGCGGTCAAATGACGAGGGGCAGGGGCAAACCATTTAGTGCGTGAACAGACCGGCGAGGTAAACCTAAGCCATATGGAGCCTGTGGTTAATGGACATGCTCTGGAGGGTCCCTGATTCTGAACGGTTGAATACGGGGGGGGGTGTAAGACAAAGCGTCCCACCCCCCCCACCCCCGTGGCCCCCGACCGCTCAGCGTTACCTGACGGTTAGGGAGGGGTTCCTGTGTGTGCCGTCGCCATGTCTTCTTAGCCATTGGCCTGTAGTCCCCCTCAGCTGTCCGGCCCCATCAGAGCAACCGCCCCAGGGACACCTCAGGGGCACATTGAGTGGGGCCGACCGCTTCACTGAGCCCCTACGCCCGTGCCTCACCCCCCAACCCCAACCCCTCCGGCCTCTCTCCACCTCCCCCTTACACGGAGGGTTAGAAACACCCCCAACTTTGCGGAGGGAAGCCATGCCTTTTTCCCCCCCAGGTCCCTCCGCTCTGAATGGGGCTTTATGCCGGGAGCCTTAAGAGATCAACATGACAATGTGACAATGCGCTGGCCCTTTTAAAAGACATCCTGTGTTTGTAAGGCGCTTTCCCCCTGACGAGCACCCAGGGCATTGGCTGGGGAATGGAACAGTGACAATGAAAAGAGACCGGACAACTTTGATCATACGTGTGAAAGAGAGATAGACTTTTGATTAACTTTAACGTGTTTCTATCTCTTACATTACCTCTCCCGCTTTCTCCCTTTCCATGAAATATTACGTAAGGGTACGTTTATCATTGGTGTGAGGTAATCAGACAGTTGTAAGTTTGTTACGTTTGCTGAGGGACAAAAGAAAATGGTTTACTACTCAGGTTACTGGCCACCCATCTTTACCCACCACTACCCATACAACCTTTGGTAAATAAACCACATTTGAGAGATACTTTATGCACGAGAGCATTCTGACAATGTTTCTTTAGGCCTTTATGTAATACTTCCTATTACTCATCAAAGGGGTTTTGAGGATCTTTCCTTGCTGTCAGACTGGAACAAAAGAAAATAAGACGTCCTGGCTCTCTAATGCCAATTCAACTTATCCCCGGGAGATTTGTTCATGAGTCATGAATAAAAAAAAAATGTAAGTCCATGGAAATGTATTAGCTGGCAATGGAGAGAGCCGGAGGATGTGTCATGTGTGTGTGTGTGTGTGTGTATGAAAAAGAGACAGTGTCAGAAAGAGAGTAAGGGAGGGAGCAGAACATCATGGAGAGGAGATAATCAGAGAGAGAGAGAGAAAGCAAGAGGATATTTGCTTGCCTTTGCCACAGTTAAAATTATATGTATTTATGTGTGTTATTGGAGCTCACCTGAGGAGCGTATGAGAACAAAATAAAGTATTAAATACTATGAAGAACAACAACTTATAATGTCCAAACACAGGCATAGCAAAGGATTTTTTGTGTGGTACGGGAATTACACATGTGACTTGTGATAGGGGGAAAAGTACATGAACGCATTCAGCCAACAAAACTGAATTATAGATGCTATCATGACAAGTGTGCTTTGAAAGATGGGGCTTTTATGATTGTTGAATAACGTAGGAGTTTTGCTTCAAAATAGCCGGCAAACCGACAGTTAAGGAAAATACCTTTTTTTAAGTCCTTACAATCTACAGGCACTGACCTTACTGTTGACTCTGTGGACAACTGAGCAATGAGTGTTAAATATAGCAATGGCAGAGTATTTTTAGTGCAGCACCGAGTTTTCACAATGGCCTCGTTTTGCAAGTGTAGGACAGTTATCTCACAGTCTGCATGATTGTGTCATTGTCAAGTCATTTTGCCCCATTCATTCTGCAATGCAGTGGCCTGTGTACCCTTCTGTCTCTGGCTGTTCCTCCAGAATGACCTCAGATAAAAACAACACCACCTGATGATAACGTGTCTGGAAATAACATTCAGATATAGACACTGAATTCCCTAAAAGGGGGTAAAGAGATAAACTGTATTCATTCAATTTAGATCTTTTAGTTCATTTTAATAATTCAGACACAACAAATGTAAAGGTGAATTCACATATTACAACTGCTGGCATGTTCTACAACTGATTGTGCCCCATTAAATGCCCAGAGGAGGTTGATGGGGGAAGGCAGGCTGGTGAAGGTTTACATCTGCCTTTGATTGGAGGGGATTCATGAAAATCCAAGGTTGAGTTAGCTTTTCAAATTAGCGGAGGAGTTAGCTTTTGACATTGGCAGAAGAGCTAACATGTTACATTTGCAGAGGAGCTAACTTATTCAATCAGCAAAACAACAAAATAAACAAAACATATAAATCAGCAGAGCTGGATTTATTAATCAGTAGATGAACTAGCTTTTGAAATCATTGTAGAAGCAATTTCTTTAATCAGCAGAGTAGCTAGCTTTTGAAATACGCAGATTAGCGAGCTTTTTTACATTTGAAGGGGAGCCAACACATGGAATCATCAGAAGATTTAGCTTTGTAAATCAGCAGAGGAGCTAGTTTTGAGGTCCAGATTTAATGATAAGGGGGTGGGAATTGATTAGAAAGCAAGGAAAAAGAAAAGCTAATGCCAACATTAAGAAGCAATAACTACATTACTAGTTACTGACCACAGAAAGCTGCCTTTGAGCTGCCTGAAACATTAATTAGTAATTGGGTTATGAAATGGATTATCGCACTGTCAGCATTGCCACGTTCCATTAAGCACAAGTAAATCAATAATTATCCCCTGCTTCTTACACCCCATCCTCAATTTGCTCGTTTACACACCACCCAAATATTTGCACAAGTATGCCGAATGTAAGGGAGTAAAAATTGTCAAGCGCGTAAGGGGCTAATTATACCGTCCCCTGGCTCCTTCCGGTTTGTGGACAACAATGCTGCCTCCACGATCACTGTGGGATCCCATAAGGCACTGCATGTTTTCTGAGCTGGAGCCATTTCAGACAAAATGATGGATGGGCGTGTCTAATTACATGACATGTGCATTTGTTTACATCTGATTTTGTGGCTTAAACCGAACAACTCTACAAAAAGAAATACCTCCTAATTTAAATATTGATGAAATTAAATCTTGGGGGGGGTTGGGTTACAATTGAACTTTATTGTTGTTGTATTAATTAAAGCTGGCCCATCATCTGCATCATTCTAGTCACAAGTGTGTCCTAATATCACACCTAGCCACTCTGGGGGAAGTCACCCTCTGAGTTTCCTCAGAAACACATCGCCACGAGGGTCTCCGAGCTAATGTGTAGGGCATAGGGACTGCATTGGGATTTCCGGTTGGACTTTAGGGCAGTGACAAGCATTAACCTTGAACACGTGTCCACTTGTTTCAAATGAAAATTAAACCACCACACAGCTTTGCGATGAGTGAATTCTGACCAGTTATTTAGATATCTGCCAAAGTCAGCACAGGAAAAAGATCATAGAAAAAATAAACATACTAAGCAAAGTTTACAAAACATTTACAAAAAAAACACAGGCAGATGGGATTGTTTTCCACTATAAGTGGTTGTTTCCGACCTGGGGGACAAGTCAGGGTGACCTCATTGCATTTTGCCTTAGTTCGTTCTGTGACCTCTGATTTGGGAAATGTTCGGTCAGGTACAAGAGGGTCACTACCTCACATGCTCCTCAGAAGTAGAAAACTGGGAAGTGGTACTCTATGTCTGATGGTGGAACATGTGATGTGAGAGCTCAGACTCAAGCAGGAATATGTCCATTCAGTTTTAATGTGTGGCAATTAGAGTCACAAAAGTGGTCTCTTTTGGAGGATCAAACCTACAATGAATCATTGGCAAATTGTAAATGACCAACTGTTCTTCAGATAATAATGAGTCGTAATTTATGATGACAGGTGATTTGTAGGTTAGACAGTTGGAAGTCACACAACAATACTTGACATAATGTAATAGTTATTAACAAAGAAAGATAATGCGTACTTTATAAATGTATAAATAATGGGATACATTATAACATTAATTGAAATTTAATCTTCAAGTTCGAAAATTAATAATATATACGTTTAATAATATAAACGAGACTTTATAGATTTTTTTAGTATTTACGATGCCCATTTACGAGATATTTCTGCACACAGGTGTCTTACACAACATGGTATCACGGATATTTAAACCAGAGGTGAAACATCGCGGGACCTCCGGAAATGCTTATTAAGCAGGCTGAATGACAACACCGGGGTTTAACAAGTCATGGGCAGAATAAAAACAAATCCTCTTCATCGGGTGTTCTCGAATCTAAATTTCTAGATGTGACTTCATGTATTGCATACCTGAAAATGGCTTCAATGCAATCACCTTTCTAAATTGACAAGTTTAAATGTGTATTTAATCAACGTTACGTATAATGATGCCTTTGACTTGATGACATTAAGACGCGCAGCTACGCACGACACGAACGTAGAACGTCTGTTGCGCATGGGCTTAAAACAATATTACGTTGCCACGACATCTAAGTGATTAGGTGTTTTTAATAGATTATTCATGCCACAGAATTATTGTCCGTAGAGTCAGCACAAGCTCGGCTTCGTTTCTACAGGAATCCGAAGGGAGTCGGGAAAGACCGAGTGCTTTGCATTGTGGGAAAAAGGAGATCGTGGCCATCTTGCTTTAGCGCCGCAAGTTTTCGGGAGAGACATAATAACCACGTTTGAATGTATATTTTTGGGACATACGAGTCTTTTAGCTGTACATATTGATCCGATATTGCATGTTGTGTGGTGTAAGTGTATAGGTGGAACATCGGTCTATTTATTGGGCAGTTTCTAACGGTTGAACTAGCTAACAACGTTCGACTTAAGAAGGTAGACATGGGTCGCTCGAGGAGTCGCAGTTCGTCGCGTTCCAAACATTCCAAAAGCAGTAAGCATAGTAAAAAACGGAGCCGGTCGCGTTCAAGGGACAAGGAGAGGTCCAAGAAGCGGTCCAAGTCCCGCGAAGCGAAGAGAAACCGACGCAGAGAGTCGCGTTCTCGCTCCCGGTCCGCTACAGCATCGACCCGCAGGGAAAGGGAGAGAGCAGTCACACCGCCGGAGAGAATCGACATATTCGGTAGGACGCTGAGCAAGAGAAGCGCCCTGGACGAAAAACAGAGAAAGGAGGAGGAGGAGAAGAAGGCAGAGATGGAAAGACAGAGAAAAATGTGAGTCATCGCAATATAGTTGAGGCAATATACTAGACCTGAATGCCACTAGCTGAATATCACTGCTACATTATTCTGCTAAAATGCTAACAGGCCTGTCCATACTCATATTCACACTCAAAGGCCAAGGCGTCAGCTAGCTAGCTATGTGGCTAGCTAGCTAGCTACGTGTCTTGAGAAGGCCCAAGTCAGATATGTAAGCCTGCAACACAACTACCAACTCACTTTTGCCAATCGCCTAGATACCGACGTCTCCTATGTCTTTAGTCATGTAAGGGCATGGATGAATTTCGTACCCGTTTTGTATGCACGTTTTTCTAATTTAATGCATGGACACATGTGTGCGTAATCTGGTTGTTCATTTGGCTGTCATGCACCACGACTCAACAACCTAGTCAATATCTGTGTAGCTACTGTACTTGTAGCTTAACGATTTGTGTCGTCAGAGTTATCGTCAACAATCTAGCTAGGGTGTGATGTTATGGCCACATTAGTCATTCGAATACAGTCCCATTATAATAATACAAACCGGTTGTTTGAAAAAAGTGAACCGCACCTAAAAGTTGCGACTAACGATTCGCTTTAGGATGTTAAAGCACTTTTAATAAAAACTGATGTTTATTTATTTTAAAAGTAGTCTATGTGCAAAGAAGAAATGAATCATTGGAACACCATTTGGGTCTTTGCATACCAAAATGCAAAGTGTACAATGTTCTAATGACACTACTTAACGTGTCAAATAATCTTATTGACCAATCATCACTTGGATGCAAACATTTTTACATCTTGTTTACACTGTCACTTAAAATGCATGTGTCTCAGGTTTGTAATGTACAACATTCTCCCTTAAAAACTGCCCCTCAGACATCTAGACTACATAAAAGAACACATGTTCTATGATAGCAATACTGTAAGACAACACCTCAGCCTCGTAAATGTTTGTTTCTTCCCTGGAGCAATTTGTGTATAAGTTCTGTAAATTCAGATCATATTCGATAAAGCCCCCCCCCCAACATCAAACTCTTGCTTATGCAATTTGCTTTCACGTTTGTCCACTATATAATCATCATATTTAGTGATTTAGATCCAACGATACCTTACTCAATCGACTCCCTATTACTGGGATTTTATTATGGCCATTTGCTGAAAGGATAATACAAAAATCAAATTTGCTCTCCTTTAATATCCATACTGGATATTTCGGCTTGTTAATCGATTGTGTTCATGTGGAGTCATAGCCTTTTTGAGAGGAAAAAAAATGGTAGCCAGTTGTGGTCACTGCTTACTTTGTTTTCTGACCAATGCTACTGAAAGGAATCTGCTCTTGCGCCGTATTTCCAAGTCTTCAGTTGGGTGGACTAACGGTTCTGAAACCGTGAGGGACGCAGCCCCCATGTAAAATCATATACACAATCCACTGACACTTGTGGAAATGGTTTTGCTAGCCATGGCTAACGATAGTAAGCATTGAAGGGGCTATTTAAGATAAAGGAAAAAGTAGCAAAAACTGTGAGATTATGCTGAAATTATTTTTATAAACAGATTTTGTTAATTGGCATTGTTTGTCAAAACATGTGAAAGCGTTTCTTAAACCATTGCTTGAAATCATTCAAGACATCTTAAGACAATCCTTTTAATTCATCACATTTCTTCAATAACAATAAGCTAGCAGTAAGCTTTTGAAGCACAACTAAAGAGGACCGCATCTCTGAGTGGGTGGACAGTTCTTTCCTGACTGAGCCGGGATCCTACGAGTACATTACTCTTTTCAAGAATGCCTGGCTCATCAATGTATTTCCATTTACCAATCACCTGCAGGTCAGTAAATGAAGACGTCAACTAGTAGGCTGTGACTGCTATAAGTAGTCTGTCTGGGTAGTCCCAAGGTATCCAGGTGTAGATTAAACAGGGACTGCCGAGTGTCATCAGGCTTGGTAGTCCTGAAGTACAAATGTAGTCTTAAAACAAGGAAGGCTATGTTTCTTCAGGCTGTGAAGAGGTTTTTCCTCCCTTCCACTGGATGCTCTGTTCATTGCTTATGAGAGCTGTGCTGGCAAGACATTTGTTCATATTATATGGTAAATAGTGCATCCTCAGGACAGTTATAGGCCAGGGTTTCTTTTTAAGGCAGGCTGGGTATGAATCCTAGTTGTGATTAAAGGGGCTGTGTTGTGTTTTGCTGCAGGCTTTAATATGGAAACTGGCTGCGTGTGATGTGCCAACCAAACCACATTGGCTGCTCTAAGCTGTATGATATCCATTTTGAAATATAATTTGTGGACAATTTATTTTCTTCTAAAGGTCATTGGCCTGAATTATACAACGTTGTGGTACATTTAAGTGTATTCATTGTTCACTATAAACAGGCAGGATGTAACAGAGCTTTTTCACTCAATACCAGAAATGTTCTTTTGACAACCAAAAATGTCCTCGCATGTGAAGTTAATTTAATTCTGCTAAAATCATTCCTGGATCTGCCGTTTCCTCATTGTAATGTTTTGTTTTTTCTATGTTGGACCAGGTTTACTTGACAAACATTGGTTTGGTCAAGTAAACCTGGTTCAAGGGGAATTTGCCTGGGGGGACTGGGAAGGCACAGGGAGCAAGGCAATGTCAGAATACACACGTGGACACAGTCGATGCATTCATATCATGTGCTTTACAATGGAACGCCTTCACCTGTCCATGGTCCAATCCAAGAGGAAACCCATGTTGATTGGTGTCTGTGCACGTTTTCCGCCTGGGGGAGATCCTCCTATTGTCCCTGGCTCCTGATTCCTTGCTGATGTGATATCGGTCTGCATACAGGAGGGGAAGACGTGATCGAATCCAGAGCACCATTTGGCCAGAAGCAGTTTGTCACTTGACCCCCGTAACACTGGGGACTCCACCTGGTCAGTGCCTGGTGTCTCGGACTCCCTGCCCTCCGGGCCACTCAGTCCGCCGGTCCGTGTCCAAAACGCCAGATAAGGAGGCTTCCTGCTCGTAGGTGCGGACCGGCTGAATGAAAGCGGAGCGCGGGCGGTGTTTTCTGTCGTACCTGGAGCCGTGCGTCAACGACGTCCTGTCGGCAGTTGATGTCAGTTGAAAGGGTCTGGACAGTAAACAGGACGCCTGCCTTGCTACACCCCCCCCCCACCACCACCCAAGGCGATGCGGTCGCTGGGCTGCTCCAGCCCTCGCCCCTGGGGCCGGCATACCTCGCCCCGTATTTTGAAAGCGGGGGTTGTGCCGTGTACCCTCCCCACCCGCATGCACCGACACACGTTGCATGTTTTGGAAATGTCGCTCGTACCTCTTTGCCGTCTCTGAAACCTGATGTGACAATTGGTTTGCATATGTATAAGTGTGTTGCGGCTCGGCCGGCCCTGATGGGGCGTGCGCCAGCTCCGCCACTGTGTGTTGTGTTGTGTCTCCCGAACGCCCCACTGATCACGTCACGTCACGTCTGCTACCGTGTCAGCAACCCCCCCCTGTTTCTCTGCCCGCCTCCGCCGTGCAGCCGCCAGGTGGAGATCGAGGAGAAGCTGATCGAGGAGGAGACGGCGCGCCGCGTGGAGGAGCTGGTGGCCAAGCGGGTGGAGGAGGAGCTGGAGAAGCGCAAGGACGAGATCGAGCGGGAGGTCCTGCGGCGGGTGGAGGAGGCCAAGCGCATCATGGAGCGCCAGCTGCTGGAGGAGCTGGAGAGGCAGAGGCATGCGGAGCTGCAGGCTCAGAGGGCCAGAGAGGTAACACTCGGTCGTGGGGAACGCAGGACCCCCTCCCCCTCTTTCTCCCCCCCCTCCCCTAACGGGCCATGGCACGAGTGTCACTGACGGTGTGTGTGGGGGGGGGATTGAGTACGGAAACCTGAGTGTCTCCCGGTGAGACTGGTGCCATGGCCGCTGTGGCATATTATTGACCTCCAGCTTCTCATTGGCTCCCCCCCCCCCCCCCCCCCCCCCCCCCCCCCCCCCCCCCCCCCCCCCCCCCCCCCCCCCCCCCCCCCGTTCCCCATGCATACCATACCATTCAGAATGATTTCTAACTTTTATTATTGTGATTTTTTTTTTAGCCTTTTTATCTGTAATACGACGTCACATTATTAGTCACTACCTTCGTGTCTGACATTCAGTGCCATTTTTCTATTACCCCTGGCAGGCAGTGAGCACAGGTCAGCCTCTCCAGGCCCGTTTCCTGGTCTCAGCCTAACTTATGTTCTCTTCCTCTCAGTCATAGCGGCTAGTGATCAACAGTTAGCGGGTGACAGGATTTACAGTTGCAGTGAGCTGGCAGTGTACAACGTAGTGCTTCCATTCTCGTGTCGGGCAATTACATTTGCTGAGC
Organism: Novumbra hubbsi; assembly: GCA_016801125.1. Classification (NCBI taxonomy): domain Eukaryota; kingdom Metazoa; phylum Chordata; class Actinopteri; order Esociformes; family Umbridae; genus Novumbra; species Novumbra hubbsi. The sequence continues at coordinate 23,491 of JACXGK010005067.1, read as the reverse complement.
AGCCTAGAGTCGGAGGAGTTGCCTAGGTGACTGGCTGGTAAGGTAGCACGTCTGTCAGTCACCCAATCCCAGGGTCTATTAACAGGAGGCAGGGTTGGTCTACAGTGCAGTCATGATGTTCAGGGGATGAGCAGAGGGCCACAGCCCAGCCACCCTGACAGGGATCGGGTGAGAGACGCCTCAATCGGCTCCCCCACCTTCCATCCAGAGCATCCACCCTCCTCCCACAAAAACCCTTTCCTGGGCAGACGGGGGGGTGGGGGGGGGCATTCCTGCCCCCTTTCAACATTACTGAAGTACACACGAGGCCACCTACTGTTCTACTGTGTTCTGTTAAGGTAGACTATGATCCTTTAGTTTAGTGTGTCCAGTAACGTTGATATGCCCCCCGCCTAATAATCCTTGTTTTGAAAAGCTCCCGTTAGAAGGTCTCCGCTCTGGAATACATAACAATGACGGACCTCCACTTCCTGTTTCCCGTTTTCAAGGTCAACGATCTCTGTTAACTCTTGATTTCTTTTAAGTTCTTACTCTTATTTAAACTAACCCGTTTGGGGGGTGTGGGGGTGGGAAGGACAGAACGTGGAATGTACTCTCTGTGACGTCCTCATGACTTGCTTCTCCTTGGGGGTGTTTATTGTTTTCATTTGATTTTGGACGCGACCTGTGTTTAACAACAGCTCCTTTAACACCGTTTGACCGGCACTGACCCGCAGACAGCTCCCAGCTGGCTCCTGCTCTGTCCGCCCCGGCTCTTAATGTGTGCCCGTCGTACGGTGCCCCTGCAACGTGTTGTCATGAGCCGAGCTGAGGGCGAGCTGCTTTAAAGGGCCACTGTGAGCTGAGCTGCAGCCTAGCAGTAAAGAAATCAGTTTTTAAAGCGGGAAAGGCCACGGTCGGGCCGGGCGTGTTTGACGTACGGCAGCTCCCCCCCCCCCCCCCAGGAGCGCTTCTGTCTCTCTACAGGGAAACAGCCTGGACGAGACAGTAAATATTCAACCGTTTAATGCCGAATGCTTTCACCAGTTGTGTAGGTACACAGGAAATGCGTAGGTATTCGTGCATTGGTGAGCCAAACCTATTCACTCCTCTTATATCCTTTTTCACTTGCTTATTGATGATGATGATGTTGAGGCAAATTTATTATTTTTGTAACATTTTTTGTTTTTAGAATGTTACATTTTATCTGTTTTTTCTATCTTATTCTGAGTGTTAAGAGTGAGTTTCCCCTTATATTCTCTTTTGTAATGTCTTTCGCTGATCCAGTGAAGTCTTAATAAGGTGTGATTGAGGGATTCCAATAAGGGAGGGTATTGTCACACAGTGGGTAACAGGCTGGGGGGTTAAGGGGTTATTTTTCCCTTTGATATATTTTGTTATAAACGCATTCAGGTTGACTGCCAGAGAACGTATGGGAGAGTGGTTATGATGTGGGGGAGGTCTGAGCTGACTCTTGTGGTAGGATGAAGGTGTGTGTGTGTGTGGACAGGGATCACATGCGACCATAGCCTGTCCGTGCGCTTACATGGCACCGTGTCACCCCTTTAGGAGGAAGAAAAATCCAAACGGGAGGAGCTGGAGAAAATTCTTGAGGAGAATAACCGCAAGATCGCTGACGCTCAGGCCAAGCTGGTACGTTTCCTCCACTCTGGTTCTGTCCAGAAGGAAAACACACACACGGCCGCTTCCCAAACCCCCAAAGGCAACCGGGCCGTTCCAGGTTCCCCCGTCAACCCTTTTCCTTTAATGTGGGGATTTTTAATAAGACGTTGAGGGTATTGATGTACACAACTCGGCCGTTACATAGTTGGTCAGATGCACGCGTGTAACACGCCTTGTCGATGTAGAACTCTTCGACAGAAGTGTTTCCCTCGCTGTCCTCTGTGTTCTGACTGCCTCTCGTTTACGACGTCGGACAAGACAGTAACAAACAAAAGGAAGGGCCTAATAAAAATAAAAATGAAACACTATCCTGAGTCATTTTAGAAAACCCAAGCCGCTCTCCTCAAATGACCGCTGTGTGCGTATGTGTGACCCCCCCAGGCCGAGGAGCAGTTGCGCATTGTAGAGGAGCAGAGAAAGATTCACGAGGAGCGGATGAAGCTGGAGCAGGACCGCCAGCGACAGCAGAAGGAGGAACAGAAAATGATCCTGGGCAAAGGGAAGTCCAGACCCAAGCTGTCCTTCTCCCTCAAGGCCACCGAATGAGCCTCTCCTCCTGCCCTCATCGCCCAGCACCTCCCCTCCGCCTCCTCCGGAACGCTGGCTGCGCGCGCGGGAGGCCGAAGGGGAGGCCACGGCGCCGGGAGAGGCACCGCTTCACACTCGCCCCGCGCGACGTCCTGCTCTTCAGGCCTTCCCCTGCCGAGGAGGGCGTGGCCCGCTCACCGTTACACCCCTGACTGTCCAGCCCCTCCCCCCCCCGGAACCTCCCAAACCCCCACCCACCCCTACAATGACTATTGTTAGTGCTTTTCGTTTTTAATTTTATCAAGGATTTGAACTGTTGTGTAGAAAGCTGTCACTACTTGGTTCTGCTCCTACTTAGGTCTTCGGTCAACAAGCGGTTAAATTGCCCCTCCCCTTCTCTCTTTAACACACAGTATGGACGCTAGGATAAGAAAACCCCTCATAATATGGATTGATAAGTGTGTCTCGCTGTGTTTATTCCAGTGGCTCGGGGGGTTGGCCTGGAGTGTCCTGCGCCCCGATGTGGCAGGTGTAGACAGCCGACCTCACCTGGGGGAGGAGTCACGCCTGTACAGGGGGGCAGATCGGTCACTGTGGAGGTGTAACTCTTCCCCTCGCGTCTTCCGCCCCGTGCCTCCTCTGGGCTGGCCTCGCGTCACAGCAACAGGCAGGCCACTCCGTAGGTCGGGTAGGAAGACCCGAGTGAAAGGGGGACACTCAGTCATTCGCCCCCCACGCTGTGGGGTTGGCGGCAGGGGACGTGTACCTCGGTGAGGCGTGGTGGGTGGAGGGTCGGGGGCCGTTTCCTGTACCGATGTAATGTTAGAATCGCTGTGATGTCACACTGCTATGAGTTCCTGTATGAATTGAGTCCACAAAACGACAACTACGACAAGACTAAACCCCACGGATGTATAACGGCGCATCATTTTACTGAACTCGAGGTGCAAGTCTCCAAGTGAAATGTGCTCTAAAGTCCTGTCCCGCAATGAGCCTCTCTTTACCTTAGTTTTAGTGTAGTTTATTTAACCTTGCCCTAAAAGGGTGCCCTTCAAATGACTATTGGTTCGTAAAAAGGATGTCCGAGTCCAGGTAAGATTGACTAGCTAGCTACATGTTGAGGTCTGGCCAGGAGTGTGTGTGTGTGTGTGCGTGTGCGTGCGTGCGCGTGGCTGGTTTGTGCGAGTGATGGTTAGTCTGACCGACCTCTGGTAGGCCTGAGGGGCTTCTTGATAAAGTGAAACTTGTCTTGTGGTAATTTCCCCGACTTGTTAATGGGGACTGAACAATTCACCAATAAATCCCTTGAATGCGTATCCAACGGCTTCTGATTTGTGTGGTTTAGACAATGAGTATGTCATATGTTCCTTCTGTTCTTAGATTAGCGTTTGCTTCCCATATTTTATTTCCCAGTCTGGGCGACATTTCATGCGATATTTTTAACCTTCAGTTTGAACGCTTTTTTGGTTTTTACCGGTTTAGTTATTTACAAGGAATTTAAATGTGTCCTTTTGTCTGAAAAATGTTTTAAGTAATTTGGTAATGACGAGAAATCTCTTTTAGTTTGCTCTGCTATATTTATGAATTAGGTCGGACAGTAAGTTTGTCTTTGTACTAATGCAAATTGAGGGTAACGATTGGCTCACTTAATTGTGTATCGGCGACGTCTCTGGGCCCTTGGTAAGTAGGCTATTGTCCCTCACACCTTCGGGAATGCATGCAATTTTCGCGTGGATTGGGTAATTAGATCCAGTCCATTTTCTGGCAAGGATGTCCGGTCAACATGCATAGACTAATGGAAGCGCTGGCAACGTCTTAAATTTGTCTGCCCGTTTTTACACAGTATAGTAGCAAAATCCATTATGTGTCCGTCAGTATCCCTAGTTCCTGTGGGTCCTATTTATCAATGTCAAGTCAACAATGTGCTTGTAATTAGCATACTCGGTGCCTGGATGACGGGAGCTGACGACCGTCTCCGGAGTCACAAACCTTCCAGGTGCATTCGCAGGTGCAAAGTTCAATCCACATGTTTGACACGACGACGGGCTTTTGACGGGTCGGTGAGCGCAACCGTCCCTGCGTTAGTAACCATAGCCTTACTCGCGCTGCAACCTCGCGGTCCGTAGCCTACCAGGGTAATAGGTTACGGCGGTGTTTTCTCACTCTTTTGCGCTAACAATCGTAGTGCCTGCCTAGACAAACGTTGCGCCGTGGTCACACATCTGAAAGTGCCCATCAGCGCTGAAGCCACTTTTTTGTTGTCGACGCCCTTCGAGGACAGGGTTCATGGAGAGCAACAGGAGGGTCTTTTGATCCTGTTGGGACACCAATGGGCCTGATACGTTCCTCGTTGAAAGCTGCAAGACCAACTGAATAAACAAAAGGTACGACCCATCATGAGCCCAGTCCTGCTGATCACTGGGCCTTTTAAAGGAGGAAAGCAGTCTATGGTCACGTCGGTTAAGTTCTGTTATTGTTTAATAACGTTACAATACGCTGGCCTATGCGAAGATGAGTACAAGACCCTTGTTTAAAATATATCGGCGTATTTTCAGCTGTAGACGGTATATGTTCAGCATCCCGCAACTAACCACACGCGCCATTGTTATGGTTCGATGAAAAAAAAAAAAAATAGGCCTACTATTTCACACATTTTACAATAAATTTATTTTTTGTCAAAACATTTCGGTCCTATTTTGTTTCATAGTTAGTCTATAATTAAGGATTATCCCAGATTGAAATGTTGAGTTTGTACTGGCCTACCCGCGTTCTTTATTAGAGCAGATTTATTTCAAACTAAACTATATAAACTGTTAGCGTTTATTGAAAATATTGCGCTTATCATTATTAATTTGTATTATGACTCATTAACATATGTATGTGTCCATTTGGGGTTTTAATATAAAAATGACATTGTAAGGAGACAACAGATGTCGGATTTTATTACTGATATTATTACTACTGGGCTATTGTCGTAACGTTTAAGGTAAATTACAAATTAATGGAATGAATTATTAGAGACATTTTTTGATATGTTGGGATGTCTGAACCCTGATTGGTCATGTTGTTAAAGACAATTTGGATGTTTCCCGACGACTTGTTAGACTTTGGCATGCAGGAAAAGCGCAGAGCAGTCGTTACCGATCGTTTACGGCTTTTTTTAGCAAGGTAAGGGGGTATTTTTAAGAATGCTTCCTCTCTTGTCCGGACGGCAGGATATTATCTGACTACATTTTTGGCACTTCTTTTGTCTATTCAGGGAAGGGAAAAGCGTTGCGTATCTTGGCTACATTTTCTATTTGTTCACTTTACGATTAAGACTCTAGGTTATGTTAACTTATTTCGGTCTTACATATGGGTTTTTAAGGACATGTATTCGTTTCTCGCCGTTAGTCGTAGAATTTTTAACTGTGTTATTACTTAAGCTATTGACCGTTCATTAGTCTTGTAATTAATTTGGGATAGAAGGCCAATAAACATCGACTCGGTCGCGTTTTGAGTGAAGTTGCCACAGTCACACTCTCGTGTGTCCTCCAGTAAAGCGGATCCGTCCCGACGGCAGTCCCCGACCCGTAATTATCAATCTCCCGCGATTTCGCCCTTTACACTATCAGCTAAGCTAACAGTGCAATAAGCAATTGTAACCTTAAATACACCACTGATTAAATTAAGGCGTTCAAAGGTGTGAAACCTTCACACATAGTTCTGACACATGTAATTTAGTTTAGAAAGGTGTTTGATTTACAATCGCTCATCAACGTTCATTAAACTAATTACGGGTTATCTTGAGCTATTTGAATTTAGTGTATTTGTCTACAAAAGTAAATGTATAGTAAACATTACAGGAAAGTCATTAAAGACTGTAGACTTATAAATTCTCGTCGTTGCTTGAGGATTATAATATTATAATACTATTTATTATTATTGTTATTATATATAATCCCAATACATGTGTTTTTGATAAAAACAAAGTCTACATGAATAAAATAAATACATATATCTGTGATTGATCGCAGCCATTCATTGTTGCTGTTGCATTGCCTATCAATTAAAGTTAAGTCATACAAAAAGTTCGAACCACTATTTGAATTATATTAATTTGTGATTCAACTTAAAACTTAACTTAAAATCGGTTTTATTAGATATATTTCATTTATTAAAACCGTGCACTCACCCGTTTCCCAATGCGCATCCGCTAGTGTGCGCTGTTGCCTTTCGGAATAATACGTCTTGTCGTTTGAGCTGGTGACTTCGGATCCCAACATGGGACATTTACCATATCAAGGTAGGCTACAACCTGATAGATATTGACATTTTGATGTTACTAATAATGATCGTACAAAACCACGTGTATAAAGTAGACGTGCATGTTGTATGGATCTTCTTTTAAGATGTTACATATTAATATAGCCTTGCCTAGCTACAATCAAGCAGTAATACCAGGGTTTCACTTCTAATCTGAGAGGTTGCGTTCAGTTAGGTTCATGATTCCGGGATTTTATCTCCACTCTAATATTAATGTTACTTGTTGTCGCCCAGCAGTATAGGGCTAAGTGTCAGGCACAGACCATTGGAATGCATTTTAAACACCGTTTAGGTACAATTACTATCATGGTTAATGCTTTACTGATAATATACAGGAGCCTACGACGTGATTCAACTGCTTTCTCCAATTCTTTTCCATTCCCTAATACTGCTGTTTTCCAGTTGAGCCAGTTGTCGAGCTGCTTCGTTTGATTGACAGGAGTATTTCTATTGACTTTCGTAACGTGCCCAATAAGAAGCGAGGTGGGCGGAGCCACTGTAAAACCAGCTTTGCCAAATATTCCGATTCGCGGTCACTTGCAGTTACTTGCTATCCAGGCTCGGCGCAGCGCTCAAGCATCCCTATGTATTCGCCAAGCATTTCTTTGGGATCTGCAGGATTCAATCCACAGCAGTTATTTTGAAAACGACGGGGATCGTATTATGATAACTTTTATTTGAGTTCACTTCGTTTCTTTCATTTCTCATATTTATATTTAGTTTTTCTTCACCTAATATCATTATTTCTGGTTGTTTTTTTTCTACACTCACCATCCACTATTCATTCGCAGTCTTCTCCCCTCCAGCTCTAAAGGGAATACTGTACAGTTCTCTCCCTGTCTATTGCTATTCGAGAGGAGCTAGCGGACGTCGGATTCATACCTTGGCAGGCACACCGAGAATCGGAAAACCGGGGATTTATTTATTCGCGTATGCGCTGGTGGAAGTGGACATCCGCGGCGACACGGGTCGCCCTTCTGTTGTGAGGAATGTACCCGGTATTCAGGTTGGCTCGCTGAGGGAGAATATCGACGCGCTCTCTCTGTATGAAAGACTGCCGTGCGCCTCCGGTTTTGTATTCGAGAGGAGCGCGTATACAAGGGACTGTTAGGCACCAGGTACTTTTTTGGAGATGCTCTGCGTTTGATTTGATCGGTTTACACATTTGTTACTTTGTCCCCTTTTCCTGGGATAGAGTTTAACTGCCTCAGTCCCTCTCTTGGGCGTTTCACGTCTTTTTTGGACTTATATTTTCGTAACGGATTGTGAATTGTGACCCACGCGGAAGACAGCAAATATGGGGGACTCGATGTGGAGATACTATTTTGGAATTTTGTTTATTGCATGCAAGGTGATCTTGTCCAGGGCGGTGATTCTGGAGTCCATTTATTGGAACACAACAAATACCAAGTAAGTGAAGCACGCGTCGCTTGCACTCATTCAACACGGCCAAATAGCTTATGTAGCCTTTTCCAAAATACATGATTTAGCGGTGCGGATAGCTTTTTGTAAAGCTGAATACGACATTTCATTACGGAGGTGTCTATAGAAATACCGTAAATAGTATACGTAATACTCCTAACGTGTTAACGGTTATTATAGCTTGTTGACATACATTTTATGGGGGGATTTTGCGTCGGGAGTCCGGTTTGCGTAGACGGCCGCACACGGGTTTATGGTGGTCATGTATACATAGGCGATATAAAACCTCTGTTCATAGTAAAATGATGTAAAATGGGTTTCTTTGGTGTCTCGGTACTAGAGTGGATTGCATATTGTGTTCTATTTTGTATCACTAGGGATAACGGCAGGTTGATCACAAGATGTGGTTAGATTATAGCATTTTAAGACAAACTGACTTTTGCAATTATTAGACTATGCTCGAATGTATTGGTCAAAACGCGAACAGTGTTTTATGTATCAAATTATTGAAATTCTTAATATTTTAAAATCTTAACAGTCATTTGAAAAAAACAGGCCTATTTCGAAAAATGCCGGGCCACTTTATTCATAAACATTTTCATGAAATTATATTCTAACTTTGATGTAAACTATAAAATGCATACATTTCATTCTAATGTTCTCGCAGTACGAAAAAAGGCACTTACACATTTGAAAACTTTACACATATAGTTAGGCCATCTTTGTTGACTATAGTTTTAGGGCGCTGTGGGCCTATTCGATTTACTTGTTCCATACTCCAATTTGATGCAATATAACTTTATAATATGCATTTGAGGGCTAGTCCAATTTTTTTGCATTAAATTCTAGTCACAATTGTGCAATATGAGAAGCATTATATTTGCTGTATGTCACTGGGCCATTTGAATTGAAAACGTTTATCAGGTAACTAGTTCGTACCCCCTTTTTAACTGATGTTCTCATTTGCAACCATTACTAACTCAAGTCAGCCCCATGGAAGTTGAATGCAACCACACAGAAAATAGCCCCAAAGTTGAATTATGCGCTAAACATCGCAACCGTAGACAAGGAATTTCAGACCGGGTGGGAGGGCTGGCCTTTTGTGGTTGTTTGGTCACAACAAAACTCGAACACTTCTGGCTTCCATATTCTACAAGAAGCTTGTATATCTCCCCAGTAACCTGTCCTAAACATTTAAGGTACATACTTAAAAAAAAAAAAGATTAAACCGTTGGTACAAAAAGACTAACAGGTGTCCAAAATTGATCATCGATGGTTAAGAAACGGTGTGCTTATTGATAATACCCTTTCAATGTTTTTTTAGGTTACTTAGATGAAGAAAAATTTACATTATTTATACCCAAAGGGATCTCGCTTCCCCCTTATATCAAGTTAAAACATGAACCTATGTGCGTTCTAGGGGTGTGTTGTGACAGTTTTCGTCCGAATTCATTACAGTATTTCAGGTTTTGAGCTTGAATTCTACACACACACATATTTATGTATACATATAGTAACGATACATATACGTAGATTTCTGGCTTTGGCCTATAAAGTCTATTCCGGCCGTGGAATGCAATGCAGGCTGTAGCAACCGTTTGCACTCTGCGTGAATATAATCGATGATTTGGAGAGGTCGGTAAAAGGCATTTAGATTGCTCTTATAGGGCTTACGTATGTTGCTCTGATTTTATAGACCATGTTAATGTACAACATTTGAAATCATTACTTCAGTCTCTTGTGTTTGAGAATTAGATATTGGGCTGTTGAGATAAACGGTTCCACAGAGCTATGAGACGCGTTTGCAGTGGTTAGGCTATTATCTCACCGTTTGGCAGAGCGAGGTGGGGGAGGCTGGAGATTGAATGGGTCTGTAGCACGGATGCGAGACGATTGATGCAAATACAACAAGTCGCAGACGCCTGCTTTGCAGTAGCCTAAAAGCATTTGTTCACACGGCATTTGACGTGCCGTGCGAGTTAATTTAGGCCAACTTTTTTTTTTTTTACCGTGGTTAGGGCACTATAGTCTGTATGCTAATGAAATATTAACAAAATAAATATGCATGGTGTGGTACCATATAGCCTACATTAATTAAAAGCTCACCCGCCTCGATACGGATACAACATCCGAAACGCAAACCTGAGGCTCAACTAGTCTTCAAAACAAGAAACGGTCCTATTGCGTACACATAACGTATCGTTCTAGTCTGCCCTATCCATTTTTGAAAAGGGAAAACGCATGCTGTTCAAATAGATGTATAATTTAACGTGGCTTGTCACTCTCCCGTTTGTAAATAGCCCAAGAAGTGTCCACCCTCGGAGGCCTTTACTAGGCCTACAAATACAGCGGCCTCTCCTCGGAATTCGTGTGTTGGGCACATTCTCTGCGATCTGTATGGGTGACGAGTTCATGGTCGGGGGATGTTTGATCTCATCTAGATATTTTGGTAGAAACTCCTCGAAATTAAAACTCTTTATATTTTATGTACATTGTCACGAAGCCGAGTCAGCTGTGCTCGTCGTTTTGGGCACACCTAATCATTCGGAATAGCGCCGTCCAGTCGGCCTTGAAATAGGTTACAGCCTCAATGTATTTCGCCTACATCTAATTTTCTCCCTATTGAAGTCTATACATGAGATCGGAGATTGCAGTTACATCATTTCTTTTACTTCACGGGTATTTTAATTGGTTTATTTAACATGCAAATATTTACAGTTTTATTAAAGGCATGGCCTACTTCATCACTGAGGCCATAAACATAACGCCTTTGAGTATTACGTTTGGCAACACAGTAAGCAGAACTTCAGTCTTTTGACCAGCTTTCTTCTTTAGCATTCAGGGTGGATGTTAGAATGTGAATGCTTTGAGCCAGTCCAGGGGCTTTGTGTGGGCTGAGGGATCGCGGAAGGCTGGAGCTGTGCTCTCTCTCCCTCTCCATTCTCTGTGTGCTGAGTGTGACTGTGTTAGTGTGTGTGTGTGTTAGTGTGTGTTCCGCACACGCAGAGGAGAAAACTCGCACCATATGTCCCTCGGTGTGTCGTTTTCAACCGCATTGTTGTTTACACTTTACAACTTTACTACCGATGCATGAGCCTCCCCAGATCGACCACCACCGCCGCTGCCTGTTCTGTTCAGCCATGCCATAACCCCCCCACCCCAACCCTCTTCTGGTAATCCATTTTGTAGTTCGTCGCCAGAAACAAAAGAGAGGCCTGCTTACACGGTTTATGTGAGGGGAACGTTGCCTCTCCTCCAGTGCAGTTCATTAAGAGATTACGGAGAACCCCAAGCCTTTGTGGCAGGCAGGCACGGGCTGGGGGGGGGGGTGGGGGTTATCCATGCCTCCTTTTGTGAATGGGGGAAGGGGTAGGAGGGCATAGAGATGTAGATCCATGGTGAATGAGTGATGAGGGCAGCCTGAATGTTGTAAATCTTTCTTCCTTCTTCCTCAACCCCCATCATTCCTTCCGTCCATCTTTCCTCCGTCACCCATCCACCCAGAGTATTGCTGCCTGTTGGGTCTTCTTACCTTCTCTCTCTCTCTCTCTCTTTCAAATCAAACATAGAAGTGTCACAGTTGTGTGGTACAGGTCCGTGTCTGGCCCCTACAGTTGTGAGGAACGGGTCCGTGTCTGGCCCCTACAGTTGTGAGGAACGGGTCCGTGTCTGGCCCCTACAGTTGTGAGGAACGGGTCCGTGTCTGGCCCCTACAGTTGTGTGGTACAGGTCCGTGTCTGGCCCCTACAGTTGTGAGGAACGGGTCCGTGTCTGGCCCCTACAGTTGTGTGGTACAGGTCCGTGTCTGGCCCCTACAGTTGTGAGGAACGGGTCCGTGTCTGGCCCCTACAGTTGTGTGGTACAGGTCCACCCCGAAGACACCACCCCGAAGACACCACCCCGAAGACACCACCCTGAAGACACCACCCAGAAGACACCACCCTGAAGACACCACCCAGAAGACACCACCCCGAAGACACCACCCCGAAGACACCACCCTGAAGACACCACCCAGAAGACACCACCCCGAAGACACCACCCAGAAGACACCACCCTGAAGACACCACCCAGAAGACACCACCCCGAAGACACCACCCAGAAGACACCACCCTGAAGACACATGGATGATTATGGTTGCGTTTATGGACCTCCACAGGGAGGGAGAGAAAGGCCAAGCGGTAGAGTGGTACCGGGAGACTGTGAGCAGAGAGCATGGGCCCCCTAGGGGCCGAGGGAGTAATTATGGTGGCTCTGAAGAGGGCCCGGATCAAAGGAGGAAAGGTACAGCTGAAGCCTGAGAGGGAGGGATGACTGCGGACAGAGCAGGGATGAAGTCCCCGGTCCCCCCGGCCGACGGAGGGCATCTTGGGAGGATCCTGCCATCCCGCGCCTCGTCCCGCTGTCTCCCCGTCCACCAATCTTCCTTTCCAGGCCGGGACTGGGGGTCCGACACCTCTGTGCGCCTCCATCCAGCGCTCCGCGCTCCCCTTTCTTTGTGGTCCTCCCCCCCGTTCAGGGCTTCCGTGGGCCGGAGCGGCGGAGGGGCGGGATTATGTCCAGGCCGTCATCGTGGCGGGCCACACAAACAGCCCGGGTTTAAGGACGTCCCATAGAGAGAGGGAATGTGAGGTTTGGAGAAGCCGACGTGCACAGAGAAGGAGAGAGGGGGAGGCAGGGAGGGTGAGAGCTGGGGGATCCAGTGTCAGGAGAAGGGAGGGAGGGGAGAGGGTGAGAAAGGCAGAGCAGAAAGAGGGAGATCTTACAGTTTTTTTTACTGTCAACAGATGGGATGGTCATAACCCCAGGAAGTAGAATCCACCCCACCCCCCCCACCACTTGTGCCAAAACCTCACCCCTCTACCACCACTCCCCCCAACCCCCCCCCCACCCTAAGAAAAGATACCAAAGTTAAACGTGAGAGAAAGCCAGGAGGAGTTAAACGAGGAGACCAGATGTCAGCGTGTTTGATTCACTCTCAAGGCCCCCGTCACAACTCAGCCGGTCAGGGGTGTTGGACACCCGTGGGGTGCGTGAAGCGAGGGAGAGGGGGGAGGGCTGTAGGGGAAGAGTGGGACGGGGAGGGATTGAAAGGGAGAATGGGTGTGATAGAAGGAGAGGGGGGGGTGAGAGAAAGAGAGAGAGAGAGGGAGATAGGTGGTTGTGGTCACCTGGCCACCAAATGGAGCAACACGTTGGCCTACTGTAGAAACACCTGCTGCTACGTTTGCTTCTACCCTCCCTGTGACATTTCCCCGGGAGAAGGGGGGGCCCGGCCTGCTCCCGAGGACTCGGGCTGGGTTGTGTCGTTGGAACAGGAGCGCTGGAGGTGACAGAGCTGCATGGAACGGCCGGGGGTCATGCTCGCTCCGCGTTCCGGAGGCTGGCGCCAGGTTGGGCACGTGGGCGTGGCTCGCTCAGGCTACCCACATTAGCGCTGACACATATGCGTGTACACAGGTGTGGACTTAAGTTGGGTCATTATGTAAACACACACACATTTGGCCAACCTATTGGCGTGTCAACGCCGCGTAGGAATCTTGCTCTGTGGTTCTGGCAGGAGAACACACTGGGCCCTGGGTATGAAGCCCTTTGACACACAGCCCGGGGATAGTTTGGACCTACCAGAACCCCTTGCTCACACGGACAAAAGGTGGGAGGCAAACATGGGAAGGGCGGTGGGTGAGGGGGTTAAAGCAATTTACAAACATGAGGTACTAGAGAGCCTGCTTTTTATTTGAACCCCCCCCCCCCCCCCCCCCCTCTCGTCGGTCTGTAGGTAGGCGTTGATTGATGTTGGCTAGTTGTGTTGTTGTGCGTCGGTGAGCTGCGTTGTCGGCGACTTGTCACCTGTCGTCACCTGTCCTTGTCTTTCTGGTGTCCTAATGGGGACAGGCGAGGGGACGCGATTGAACGCATGTTTAGTGTCCCCCTTTTCTACTTTAGTCATCGTGAAACGGCGCCAGCTCAGGCTTTGTCGATGCTTACAGGGCAGACTAGTTTCTGTTAGTGTTGTTATCATTACCATGGCTGACCATCGCTCCGGTTACACAACGTCACACGTTAGGGGTTTGCGAGCACACTTCTCTCTCTCCCTCAGTGTGTCGGTGTCTTTCTGGCCTCAGGCGAAGGCAGATCTCCATTTTGAAACAGAGGAAGAACAGGAAGTTTTCATTATGACACCTGATCTTTGCATATTCTGCCGTGAGACAAACACTGACCCCTCCCAATCGTTTGGCCTGCTGTGCGTTTAGTCTAATTGTTATCCAACTGAGGGCTGACCAAATGCTCCCCCCTTGAATACCAAATACACAATGTTAGGTTTAAGAATAAGTTTAGGGCTAGTATTTGGATTAGGGTTAAAATAAGGCTTAGTATATGGTTTGCTGTAAATAGGGGTACGTTTTATGATTAAGGGGTTAGGTTAAGTTTAGGCATAAATGTAATTGATGTTAAGGTTAGGTGTTACACTGAGTTCAGACAGGGGACATACATTTTCTACGGCTACAAAATCTACAGTCCTCTTTGAAAGTTTTGTGTTTGTATGTTCAGGTTGAAAGAAGACAGTTGTATGAGTGTTAGTTACGGTTAGTCTAGAGCCCACAGCAACTCCCAGTAGTCAGGTTCATGAGGTCACACCACATTCATGCAGTCAAACCAGTAGTGATCAAGGCAAGTGCAGTAATTCTGTCAGGTGGGGCCACTGATAATCTACACAAAAATGACTGCGCCTGTTTGACTGCCGGTGTGCACGTTTTCTTGTTCGTGCGTGCGTGTTTGTGTGTTCAAGCGAGCACATTTCCTTGTGTGCGTTTGTGTGTTTGTGTGTGTTCAAGCGAGCACATTTCCTTGTGTGTGCTTTTGCGTGTGTTTGTGTGTGTGTGTGTGTGTTTGGGTGTGTGTTTGTGTGTGTGTGTGTGTTTGTGAAGGGAGTGGAAAGAGAGTAGGAGGGAGAAGAAGCTTCATTTTTTCTTGAGCGTCTTGCTCACAGACACACACACACACACACACAGCGCTCCTAAGCGGTGGTGAGCAGGGACTGTTTGCCAGATCCTGACTATCCAAACAGTAAGCGGAAGGACTGAGCTGCGAGATAACACAGCAGATAGAATAGAGGTGGACAGAGAGAGGAAGGGAAGAGGACGGGAAAGGAGAGATGGGGATCTGGTGTCTTTTTGTGCAGTAGTGGCAGTGTGTGGGGTAGTGGCAGTGTTTGGGGTAGTGGCAGTGTTTGGGGTAGTGGCAGTGTTTGGGGTAGTGGCAGTGTTTGGGATTGGGGTAGTGTTAGGGTTGGGGTAGTGTTAGGTTTGGGAGTAGTGTTAGGGGTTGGGGTAGTGTTAGATTTGGGGGTAGTGTTAGGTTTGGGGTAGTGTTAGGTTTGGGAGTAGTGTTAGGGGTTGGGGTAGTGTTAGGTTTGGGAGTAGTGTTAGGGGTTGGATTTGGGGGTAGTGTTAGGTTTGGGGTAGTGGTAGAGGTAGTGGTAGAGGTAGTGTTAGGTTTGGGGTAGTGTTAGGTTTGGGGTAGTTTTAGGTTTGGGGGGAGTGGTAGGGGTAGAGGTAGTGGCAGTGTTAGTGGTAGTGTTAGGGTTAATGGTAGTGTTAGGGTTAGGGGTTGTGTTTTCTTCACTTCAGGGCAGATATGAAGACAAAGACTCTAACACACATGGAAGCAACAAACTGACTAATCACACTGACTAAGTACACGCAGTGTTAGGTTTGGGGCAGTGTTAGGTTTGGGGGTAGTGTTAGGGGTAGAGGTAGTGTTAGGTTTGGGGGTAGTGTTAGGTTTGGGGTAGTGTTAGGTTTGGGGGTAGTGTAAGGTTTGGGGATAGTGTTAGGTTTGGGGCAGTGTTAGGGTTGGGGTTGTGTTTGGTTTAGGGTTAGGGTTGAGGGGTGTGTTAGGGGTAGTGTTAGGGTTAATGGTAGGGTTAGGGTTGGGGTAGTGTTGGGGTAGAATTAGTGGCAGTGTTAGTGGTAGTGTTAGGGTTAATGGTAGTGTTAGGGTTAGGGGTTGTGTTTTCTTCACTTCAGGGCGGATATGAAGACAAAGACCCTAACACACATGGAAGCAACAAACTGACTAATCACACACACACACACACGGATACATTAGCCTACCACATATTTCATTTCTGCATTTGCGGGAGAGTACCCCTTAGTAAGCGATTCACTGATATACCACACATCTTAATGAACCCTGCCTCAAACACATTGCGATTGGTCATCCATCGGGCTTTCTCGGCACTCCAGCAGTTCTCATTTGTCGGCACTGAGCTCGCCTCCGCCCCTCTCCACAGATGGTAGACGAGCTCCGTCCACGCCAAGCCTCTCCATCCGTTCACCTCTCTGTCTGCTCGCTTCGGGGTGACACACAACACGCCCCAGACCAACATGCTGGCCGTGTGTGTGTGTGTGTTAGAGACATCAATGAGGAAAGATAGATGTCACGTTTGTGCGTGTGTTTCAGAGATGTAAGGTGTGTTTCACCCCGTTGGTTCTCCGCTGCGTAGAAGTACAGTACCGGCGTAATGGTCTCCACTGCGTGCTCCTGTTCCTTTATTTCACTCACAACTTGTAGTCGGGAAAATGACTGTGTGTGTGTGTGTGTCTGACTCCCTGAGGATAAAAGGGAGTCTAATCAGCTCCTCCTCTCTGAGGGGTCAAAGGTGACTGACGAGACTGGGCCCTCGGCCAGCTCACTCCAACACACAATCCAAGGACCTGTGCAGGTAGAGAGGGAGGGAGAAGAGAGGGAGGGAGGAATAGAATAGAGATGAAAGCAAGAAAGACCCCTGAGGACACATTGTTTGTGTGTGTGTGTGTGTATGTATGCACATATGCATATATATGTATGTGTGTGTGTCTGCACACGTGTGTGTGTTGTTCTCTTTAGCTGCCCAGATAATGTAAAAGAACCAGCTAAAGGGTCAAAGGGTCGTGACCCCCTGCCAAAAGTTAACACAGCACTGTGTTGGATATAGCCTTGGTATCCAGTGGATATGATTACACTAACAGCCACCAACAGTGGCACCCTGATCAGGAAACAAAACCAGGCTTTCCTGTTCATTTAAACCAGTTATGTTCAGGTCCTTATACCTGAACTATAACATTCAACTGGATGTTATTTCAATAGATCTTTCTCTTTCCTTGATCACTTTTGCATTTTGTTAATGATAGCGTTGTTGGATTTTCTTCCTCCTTCCTGATGGGTGCTTACATAGGCTTCATCCTTACATAGGCTTCACCCTTACAAAGGCTTCACCCTTACAAAGGCTTCACCCTTACATAGGCCTTCTTGTCCTCCATCATCTGTGTAATTAGGTCTTCATTCCCTCTGTCAGATTGGTGTTGAGCAGTTTGTCCTGAAATATCGGGGTCACTTATGCCGAAAGCCCCACGGCAGAAGCCGCCATTATCAACCGGATTGATGAAGACAATTCGCAATTAGCCATCAATAATTCAGTGTCTCTTTTAAATGTGCATGGTGGGGGGGAAACAAACGTGTTAGCGTGGATGAGTAGTGAACGCCTGATGAACGTAACTAAGATGTCACCTGTGGACCATATCTAACAGCCTTTACCCTCCCTGCAGATTCGTGCCGGGGCAAGGCCTGGTGTTGTACCCTCAGATCGGGGACAAGATGGACATAGTGTGCCCGCGTGTGGACGGAGGGGCGGGGGACGGGGTGGAGTACTACAAGATCCACATGGTTCCCAAGGAGCAGCTGGAGAGTTGCACCATCACCAAGGCCGACACGCCGCTGCTCAACTGCGTCAAGCCGGACCAGGACGTCAAGTTCACCCTCAAGTTCCAGGAGTTCAGCCCCAACCTGTGGGGCCTGGAGTTTTTCAAAGGGAAAGACTACTACATCATCTGTGAGTACCCTCGCAGCCACACCCAGTCACTTTGTCTGTATCGCGTTGGCCAATCGTGCGTAGATTGTAGCTGTGACCGCTAGCCGAACGCGACATATGTTTAGGTCTTGTGTAAATACGACTCTGAGGATTTTGTGGCGCTCTGAAGACCCCCTGTTTTAAAATGAGGGTGTTTGACCAAACCATCTGCGCGGTGAGGATGGGGGTTTTGGACGGAACCATCTGTGGGTGCTTACAGGGGGTGGCGAGGACAGCTCCATCTGGGAAGCTCTTCCACTGCCATCTGTGATCTGTCAAACTAGCGAAGGGCCTTGTTTCTGACTGAGTGGAGAGGAGGGGGATAAGATAGAAGAGGAGGTGAGGAGAAGAGGAGGGGAATAAGATGGAAGAGGAGAGGAGGAGATGATTCTCTGTCAGATCATTAAAGTACTGAGCCCCTTGAGTTTGCCTACTGCATATGTTCTCATGCAAGCCAGCCGTACCCATTGCTTTTAGTAGGGGGCTAGAAAATAGATTTCTACCCTTCTGACACAGTTAACCTTAAACCTAACCCTAACCCTAACCCTTAACCTTAACCCTAACCCAATACAGGCACAAGAGTGTTAGATAGACAGAGAGATCAATATGTTATGTTGGGCAGTGTAACACACACACACACACTCAGTCAGCAGTCTTCTTCTCTCTCTATTTATTAGTATGTCTACACCTCTCACACATTCTGTTCATTTACAGTTCAAATTGACACACATCCTTTCACCCCTCAATTACTGGCACACTACCAGGCCAGCAAGCCGATTAAATGGAGGACACAGAAAGCAGATTGAATGTGCGTGTGTGTGTGTGTGTGCGTGAGAGAGAAATCAGGAGAAAAGTGGAGAGAAAAGAAAGTGGAAAAAAAGTGAGTGGGGGTCCATTTCCCTAAACAAGCACCAGTTCACAGACATGGTCACTGCGTTTCTGCACCGGACCACGGTGTAGTTGCACTGGACCACAGTGTAGTTGCACTGGAACACTGCGTCTCTGCACAGGAACACTGTGTAGTTGCACTGGAACACTGCGCCTCTGCACTGGACCACGGTGTATTTGCACTGGACCACAGTGTAGTTGCACTGGAACACTGCGTCTCTGCACAGGAACACTGTGTAGTTGCACTGGAACACTGGGTCTCTGCACTGGACCACAGTGTAGTTGCACTGGGACACTGCGTCTCTGCACTGGAACACTGTGTAGTTGCACTGGTACACTGTGTAGTTGCACTGAAACACTGCGTCTGCACTGGACCACGGTGTAGTTGCACTTGAGTCCAACAGAGCCCCCTTGCTTCACATGGCCTAGTACGGCGATTCGGTGAACAGAGACAGAGAGGTGTTTGTTTGCACGTGTTGGTTGGTAGGTGGGAAGTTTAGGGTTAGAGTTAGGATTTCCGTGAATGTAGGCTCTCCATGAAATCTGAGTGAGGGATTTTTTGGGGGATGACAATGACATGTTTGTTTGTGTGTGTGTGTGTGTGTGTGTAGTAAAAGCATGAAACTCAGACCGATTCTGCCACGGAAAAGTTCATTGAGGATTTTCCTTGTTTTGTTTCTTCAGCTGAGCGGTATTCGATAAGTAATTAATTAGAGAGTGTTTAATCCTGAATTCTTCTTTTATTTAATCAGTCTGGTCCACATCAATGGGATCTCTGCATCAACCGAATGGATTAGCTCTGCCTAGCTTACCGCAGCCTGAACACAGACCGTAACCACATGGCTGTGAAGGCACCATTCAAACAGCTGTATCATTAGCTTATTGATTTCGCTCTCAAACCGTGTGATGCATTTCAACACATGACAACCAACTCTTATAAACCACGTGCTACACAATGTTTATGCTGAAAGCAAAGAACATTGCTTTCAGCATAAACATTCACTAGTGTGTAGTATTCAGGCATTTGTTAGGACTCTGTGTGTGTTTGCGTGTGTGTGTTGTCTATGTGTGTGTGTTTGTGTTCTTTGCATGTGTATGTTGTCTGTGTGTGCGTTATATGCTTGTGTGGTGTATGTTGTCTCTGTGTGTATGTTGTCTGTGTGTGCGTTATATGCTTGTGTGTGTGTGTATGTTGTCTGTGAGTATGTTGTCTCTGTGTGTGTGGTCTGGGTGGGTATGTATGTGTTTGTGTTGTCTGTGTGTGTTTGTTGGCTGTGGGTGCATTATCTCTGTCTGTGTATGTTGTCACTTTGTGTGTGCCCGTTGTCTGTGTGTGCGTTATCTGTATGTGTACATGTTGTCTCTGTGTGTGTCTGTCCGGGTGGATGATGTCTGTGTGTGTGTGTGGTCTGGGTGGGTATGTGTGTGTGTGCGTTTGTGTTGTCTGTGCGTGAGTGTGTTGGTGTGTACTGTTGTGTGTGTGTACTGTTGTGTGTGTGTGTACTGTTGTGTGAGTCAGTGTTTGTGTATACTGTTGTTTGTGAGTGTATACAGTTATGTGTGTGTGTGTCTATACTGTTGTGTGTCTGTGTAAGTGAGTGTGTGAGTGTGTGTGTGTGTGCGCTGTAGAGCAGCAGACTTTCAAAGAGACGAGCCACAATGTTGCTCCAGTTGGAGGCAGATGAGTTTGATGTGATTGTTGTAGGCAGCCCAGCCTGAAGCTGGGAACTTAGTGAGAGAGATGATTGCATGAGCTAAAGAGGGAGGGAGGGGAGGGGAAACGCAGGGGGGGAGAGAGGGGGAGAGAGGGGGAGAGAGGGAGAGGGGCAGGGAAAGGCAGGGGGACAGAGAGAAAGGGAGGGACATAAAATTAGAGTAAATTTATGGAGCGAACGACGTTGTGGCTGCATGGGGAAATTCCATAAAGATTTTAATCACCGATTCTTCAGTCAAAATAGGAGAAAGAGGGAGACAAATCCCCCCAAAATGACTCCTCAGTCTGGGCTGTCACAGCGCCTCCGGCCTCTGAACCCAGAGAACAGTGTTAAGGCAGACCCACATCCCATCTGCACTGGATGTGGGCGACGGAACACCCCGGCGGCACCGAACACCGGTGAGCGTTACTGAGGTCTCCCCGCTGGAGCGTCTGACGGGCGTCTGAGTTACGAGAACATCCAAAGGTTCTGGAGGTGCCGGTCCGAGTGGTGACGGGTGGGCACATGTGGGGTGACCCCGCGCTGCTCCGGTCCGTTCGGGGGTCATGGGGAGCCCCCTCTGTCACAGGAGATTAAGGTGGCCGGCGCCGACAGGCTGTAACCAGCCCACGACCCACGACCCTGGAACCATGCCGATGGGATTCACGCTTCACAGCAACCAGAGAGGGAAATTACCCACGTCCATTAGATCATAGCTGTGTGTTTCTCCCTCTACCTCCCGCCACCTCTCTTTACCTCTACCTCCCTCTACCTCTATCTCTCTTTACCTCTACTTCTCTCTACCTCTACCTTTCTCTACCTCTCTCTACCCCAAGTTCTTTCTACCACTCTGTCATTCATTTTTTCAACCTTTCTCATTATCATTCTCTCTACCTCTCCATCACTCCGTCATGATTATCTCGCTCTATTTCAGTATTTTGAGGGCTCACAGTGGTGCGTTGTTAATGCTGACACACATCTAAAACACACACACTCATCTCAAACACACACATATCTCAAACACACACACACACACACATCTAAAACACACACACTCATCTCAAACACACACATATCTCAAACACACACACACATCACAAACACGTTCGTGTTTGTCAATAGGAGCCCTTTTTATCTGGGGGGGATATTGAGTTTTGTGCTGAAAGTCTGTATTCCTCCATCTTGAATAGAGCTCAGTAAAGTGGCTGATTCTTCATTTACTCTCCTTATTCAATAATCACAAGCAAATGGAGTTAAGAGGCTGAATGATTAGCAATGGCATTAAACGTATTCTGAACCCAGTGCTTTTGAGACAAAGGAAAGGTTGTCGTGGGTGCATGAAAGACATTCTTTATATATATGGTAGTGCTTATTCTGTCGGTTACTGTCTCAAATCATAAAATCTTTCACAGCATAAAATGTCTGGCCACGCGTAATACTATTTGGTAATGGTATGTGAGAGATACTATCAGTAATATCTGCTGAGGAGATCTGTAATTTTCATTGTGTGATTTCTATTGATTAGTCTCTTTCCTCCATGGTGTGTGTGTGTGTGTGTGGTGATATTATGGTTTAACACAGAATGCTGTGATTGGAACTAGCCACAGCCATCGCACACCCTAAGTGACAGTTAAAAGAGTTAGCGTGACAAAATGGGCTCCCAAATCCGCAAGGACATTTGAGTGAACGAGGCCCGAACGAAAAGCGACAAGTTCCACAGAATATCCCCGGTCTCTCTCCCCCTCCATCTCGTACTTTTTTTATTACTCTGGGCTAGGTGGAGCAGCAATCTCATCTTTGGCCATGATGGAATAATCTATCTCTTTCTTTCATCCCCTCTCTCTCTCTCTCTCTCTCCTCTCCGCCTTGCTAAGTCTTATCTGTGCTCTGTAAGGCGCTGGTGGTGGAAGTAAATCCATTTGTGAGGGGCATGTATGAGTGGAGTATATCCTCCCTGACGTTCCTTTTACACAGGGATTACAGCTAGCTGCTAGCTCCTCCTGCCAACAGCCCCGGTGCAGCGCAGGCAGGACGTCTGGCGGTCCCGGTGGCTTCCTAACGGGCCGGGCCGGCTAGCCTCCCGGAGGCAAGGCCCCAGATGGACTTTCACATGAAACACCTGTCCAGGTCCCAGCCACGCTGTGTTGTGGGCCTTTAAAAAAAAAAAACAGCCAATTGTGTCATGAATAAAAATAAATAAAAACGGTTGCCTAACAGTGGTATTGAAACCTGTGATCCTATGAGAGGCTTAAGCTATTCTGCCGTCGGCCTCCGAAACATTTTTGTTTTAACCCTGTACAGACCTGTAACCATTATTATTGCTGCTGTTATTATTATTAATCATATGATTATTGTTGTAAGAAATTGCTATTATTAATTGTTATTATTCATATTTACAATTTATTACAATGATAATCCAGTTTTTTATGGCGCACACTTTAAAAAGACAAATTGCCAGAAGGTATAAGGATTTTGTTAGGAGTTGTTTGGTTAGGTAATATTAGCAGTTGGTTGGTTAGGTAATGTTGGCAGTTGGTTAGTTAATGTTAAGGAGTTGGAAAGGATCAAGGGATTCCACAGATATTATATTTGTTTGGTTGTGTGTGTTTATGGTTCTAGTGCTAAAGGCTGTTCCAGGACTGGCTGAGGAGAGAGACAGAGGTCACCTGACCTCTGTGAAGCACACACACTTACACAGACAAAAACACATCCATAGTCAATGGCGAATAGGGTTATACAACACATTTGACAACATTATAACACTGCCCGTGTGCTGTTGAAATGTCCACGCCCCAGGACGCACAGACGCAAAGAGAAGCGAGGGACAGCGGGAGAGAAAGACAAGGAGGGAGGGACGGGTGAGAGAGAGATGAGAGGGGGAGATAATGAGTGAGGAACAGTGTGGGCGGAGTCTAGTTAACACACACTCACTGTGCCCCTCCCCTCATCCTCCCAGTCCTGCCCAGGGGACCGGCTCAGGTGATGCCAGTGGAAGGCCAAATGGAGGAAAGAGAGCGAGGGGCCGAATGAAGCAGCAGAGAGGTTCACTCTCTATACAGCAGGAGTAGCATGGAATCACCTGCTTCCTAATACCCTGCTGGGG